>DWME01003896.1:0-17277 GCA_018244795.1 Parelbella ahira ahira
ATTTTATATGAACAATTTGTATTATTATATACGTATAGTATATAATATATATTTAATATGGTATAAGCAATAAGTATTAACAAAAGTATCAAAATTATACGAAAGCGCTATTATATGCAAATCTTTGAAATGACCCAACTTGTACTGACGTGTAATAGTAGGAGTGTTGCCAACAATGAAAAAATTTTAGTTCCGATTCAGGACTTTTTTGCCAAGCTATACGTTCAATCCCTCCGTCATGGCCTCTTTGTTCAGTACATCGTAGTGATTATAAATGTTCGAACATCCTCACATATATGAAGTTTAAAGCAATTGATTACGTTATTTTTAATTCTTAAGTTTTTCTTATTATATATGTTTTTTCTTTTTATCTTAGCTTACCTAAAAAAAACTATACTCTTGCAAAGGAGGTCTTCACCTGAGAATTTGTTGTAGGCATTGTTTTTACTTTTATTTTTTTAACAAATTATCATCACGATTCTTATGTATTCTAAATATATATATATCAATTCTTATGTATTTATATTACAATTTGTTTAGCCTAACCGAATTATTTTTCAGCCATATTTATGTAACCTCATCAGCATTTTTATCAGACCGTTTCCGTCCACTTCCGGATGTAGGGCCTTGCCAATAGCACGCCACTGACCTCGATCTTGAGCTTTTCGCATCCAATTACTGCCAGCTACTTTGTGAATATCGTCACTCCATGTATTTGCGACCAAAGCCATCTCTTTCCATGATTCATTTGTAAAATCTACGGCACTTTTGTGGGCGTTAAATGATAAAATAACGGAGGTAACGGTAACAATACCTTGGAAAATAACTTAAAATAAGTTTTAAAACGTACATATATCGTTTTGCATAATACAAAGTGCATTCTAATTCCTCGACTCTTGAACTTTAGAGTGTGAGGTAAAATTTAAGAATCTAAAGATTAACACTACTTTATTTGATTATACCAACGTTAATATTAAACTCCCTTTAGCACGTTCGTTACTAAATATTCAATCATGCTTCATCTTTATTCGTCTTCCAAAGGTTTGTTGAGGTTCATGTAAGGCCACAGGGTGACTTTTTCCGATCACACAAGATAGGTATTATTTTCTTCTGGAATCGAAATTAAGGCATTTGCTATTGGAATACGAAGTCACACACCGAAAAAATATAGGTAAGTTTTTTTATGTGGCCATTCTTGGTTGACGAAATTTGGATGCACAGCAAAGCCACGAGAAAAAACTTCATGGAATATCTTTGAATTTTTCGGAAGATATTAATGTAAAAATAATTATTCCATTAGTTATTACAAAGATATTTTTAAGGAAAAAAATATAACTTTATTTACAAAAATTAACATTTAATTTCGTCACAATAATTGGGTATTAAGTACACACGCCAAATTTAAAATAAAAGACATGTCCAGTTAATGTAAACTACAAAAATCATTCGGTAATATACACAACATTCAACGATAATAAGTACACACAATTAAGACAAAATATTATTCAGATCTACAAGCATATCTAGATACTTTTTGTTATGGCACAACAATATAAGTAATATTTAAACGACATTACATTTACGTATGGAAAAGTTTGTAACCAAAATATTGATACGTATTTTATATAGGTACAGTTCGATAAAATATTTCGAACAGAACCTACATAACGTTACTAGATCTAATGGAAAATATTCAAAAACGGTCAATTTGTTTTCTATTAAGATAATTTCCTTCTATTATAGATTGATACGTTCGATAATAGAAAAACTGATATATATTTTCTCACAATTATCACAAGTTAGCATTTTTAACAGTGAAAAATACATTTTTCTTAGATCCGTTAATCCATAATATTATGAATCATTATATCGTGGACATAAATTTACGAATAAACGTGAAAAACTTATTATTCCCCTCAAGTCAATAAATTTTTCACGTGCCTATAGGACATCTAACTTCGTTGTCGTTCTGCTAGCAATGACAAAAAACTTCTGTTACTGCCAAGCTACCAATAACAGGGGTTTTAAAATCACGAATGAGATTCTAATAAGAATAGGCGGTTTTTCAATTTGGCTCATTCTTACCCAAGGATAGTAAAAAAACCGAGACTGCCAAAAGGACTATACTGAGCTTGGCTGAGGTGATGCTAAAAAGGACAGGAGTGCTGAAAGTGAGGTACCGAGAAAAAAAAAGGTACAAAATATGCAGTCAAATTGACCATACTTCCTCACCAGTGTCGGCTCTAGAGAATTAAGCGATCAGCCAAAAATGTTTAAGTCAAATATTCCGATAACAAATAACATTCACGAATTGTAACAAAATTATACAATTAAAATTAATCTAGAAGTAGGTACGCTATCCAGCACTTTAATATATCACTCAAATAATTTGGTTTGATCACGAACATATTTATGCTGGGCACGACTCTACCCGCAGAAAACCTGGATCTTAGTTCATGAAGCTCCAATGCGGATTGACGAATATTTATGCATGCCAAACAGTGAAACGTAAAAGAGGCTTCAAAGCTGCCAGCCATCAATGCATATACACATGTATACAAAATATATGACACCTTTAGGTGAATAACGAAATATTTCTTCAATAAAATCTTTTTCTAAAGTTTTAAATTTTCCTCTTAGGGTAACAATATTTAATTTCACTGCTTGTGAATTGACATCAATTCCATGGTTTTCTTTACAATATGTGTTTACAACTAGCATGTAGACAAAATTAAATCTTAATAATTAAGCAACATATAAATATAATGATCAAGCTAAGCTCGTTTTTGTTTTATATTGTCGTGCGTGAACTATTTAGATGATATTATTATTGTCACAATTATCGTTTTCATATTTTGACTTTCAAAAAACAAATAATAAACATTTACAAAATGTTATAACTACGTATGTAATAAAAATATACGGAGGAACGTAAAGAAGGAATAGAATTATTACAAAAATATTCATTTAAATACAATACTGTTTCATTGCGAATAATACTTCCAAAATTGAGTGTTTCTAGATCAATTTAATAGATTGTAAATTCAGTCGTTATTTATATCAATACTGTTTTTTTTCTCTAGTTTATTGAGCGAATTCTCATAATCATGTAAGACAACGGTTGTAGCACTTATACTTGAGGGACTATGAGAATGTGTAATATTTGTACGATTACTATCAGCCAGATGTTCAAGTTCATGACTTTCCAAATTGGGTACTGCTGAACATATGGAACTGACACGTGAAGCAGATTTGTGTTCTTCTAAAGGCAGTTCTTTCACTGATTTGGGACCTATTAAGTAAAGTAAGGAACAAAGAAAAAATGTTGCGTAAACCCAACTGACTGACATAATTAAAGCTAAAAATACCCCTATCTGTGAATATGGAAGAAGATTGGAACTCAAAAGAAATATTCCAGCAAATCCAGTAGTTAATGCAGCTGCACATGTCGGCCCTGATGATGCAGAAAGGGCATATTTAACTCTAATAGATTTAGTACCACTTGCATTAATATAACTTAGAGCGTAATGAAGGCTAAAATCTACTGCTAACCCTGCTGACGTAGATATTGCTACACTTTCTAAAACATTCAACTTCCAATCACTTAAAACTAAGATGGCAATTGTAACAGTTGATGAAAAAATCATGGCCATTAGGGCACAAACACTTACTATAAAGCTTAAAGTAGCTGGTATGAGTACTAAAAAACCCAAACCAGCTGATAATAATAATGCTGTCACCGTTCCACTTGCCAAAGTTTTTTGGAGATCATAAAATTGAAGGTCAGACAAAAACCACCCACTTTGCATTCCTGGTGGTGCAGATTTTAATTCATGTTGCGTCCATTTCTCCAGATGATTGAAGAAATGATCCATTACTTTATAAGACATTGAATATGGTACAACACTTTCGAATTCGACAACTAAAGCCGAAACTACTGGAGGATATGCGCCTCTTAAGAACTTAGGTCCTGCAACTCCAGGCATAAATATCTCACGAGGAGTTTGGTATAGTGATTCTACAGCTTTTACAATACAGAATTCAAATATTTCCTTATTATAAGGGAAATGGGCTGACTCACAACAGGGTGATCTATTTATTTTATCTATGTTATCAAAACAACGTCTACTCATGAACATTTTAAAACCTTCAATAAAGCAATTTGGTAGGAGTGGACCTAACATATGTTGGTAAAACGGTTGACTTTTTATTTTTGTGCAAAAATCTAACAACCATTTCTGAGACTGTGGCTCTGATATTGAAAATTCCTGGTCAAATATCAGGTGACCTGTTGAAGCAGGATCCATATGATTTCCATTGTCAATAGCTCTTACACCCCATATCCACCTAAGCGGCATTTTGCTTCCAATACCAATATCTTTGCTAAATTTTTCAAATAAAAATTTGTCTCTATATTCAATGTCATACTGTTCAAATGGATGTGCAGTCTGAAAAAGTTGAAACTGCTTAGTGTCTGGCAGCTGGAGGCCAGGGTAGTAAAAAACTACAATAATACTGCCAATCCCTATAGCACCGAATATTACTACAAACCCTATATATAATCTCGTAACACATGTGACAATAAATCTATTTAATATAATTGTGATATCTTCTCCAATCTCTCCAATGGCTTTACTAATTACACCAAATATCTTTAATTTTCTTGTTTTACACAACTTAACATCTAGTATAAATACTGATACAGGCAGCCAACTTATCATTAATAAAAAGTTCACTAAAACAGATGTCCCAGCAAAAACACTGAAACAGTTTATAGCTGAAATGTAGCTGACATAGGATGCGAAAAAGGCAATGGCAGTTGTCAATGTAGTTATAAATATTGCCACGACTGAATGCTTCAATGTTTCCACAAGGATTTGGACAAGAATTGTCTCTCCTGCACTAGAGACATTTTTAATATCATTCAAAGCATTCTCTTGGGGTACATTATCATGTATGAGTTGCCTACTGATCTTCTTCCAAACTTTAACATAGATAAATGCATCATCAGCACCTATCCCTATCACAACAACTATTACTAACAAATTCATGAAGGGAAAGAACTGCAGATTAAATATAAAAACATAGAAGAAGTATGCTATACCAAGAGAATATGTAATGGATATGAATAGGAGAAAACTGAGTAGTATTGATTTGGTATAAATCCACACAGATATAAACACAAAAATTCCCCCAAGCCCAATAAGCCAAGTGTCCTGTATGATCCATAAATCAAACAATGCATTTTTTAGGCCAAAATCTAAGGCAGGTATTACAAGAGAATCATAGGACAAGTTAGTACTTTGCAACTTCTGGTAGTAAGGTAGAACTGTTCTACTACTTGGCAAGGGGAGAAATAACATTGTATCTTTTACAAATACTGTAGAAAACTCAGGAGGTGAAAATGCAAAACCATCAATAATATAAAATAAGAGATTATAGACTGCATCATACTGGGAGCAATATTTTGGTACACTACATGTGTTTAATTCACATGAAGCCATCAGAGTGAAATTATGGAAATAACCAGCACATAACTTGAGTATATCAACGGCTCTATCAACATCAACTTCAGTTAGATTTTCACAAGAATGTTTTCCTGATATTAAAGCGATATAATTAGGTACACTCCATATTGGACAGCACACCTCCTCTGACTGTGTTGTCCTTTGGCACAAATTGTAGTAATCCTCGCCACCTATCTCAATTAACAAAGCCTGCATTTTACACACTTTAGCAATGTTTTCAAATGATAGCATTGAACTATTGTCAGTTGTAGTGACAACAAGATGAGCATAATCTATAATAGGTGATCCACAAACACCAGACGCATAGTTGTAATGCACTGGTTTGTAAGGTGTTCTTCTCATGTCTTTGAGATAAACCCATTGTCTCCTTGTGTGATCCTTAATAAAAACTGTGTTTTCATCTTCATATGTTACGTTTTTGCCAAAGCCCCAATGCACATGACCCTTAGAAACATTTTTTGCTGGCGACATGTATAATGGTTTAGCAAAATTTGTGGTGTTTTTTATTTTCTTCTTTTTATGTTCCTTTTTTGGGCGCCCGCGACCTGATCGCGATTTGTCATGAGTGACTCTGTTATTGTAAGTGCGGTTCATTCGGATTTGATCTTCGACTTCTTTAGGATTAACTGCTAAACGTCGAGATGGTCTAGCTTCTTCGATCAGGTTCTCCCAGGCTATAAATCTGTGCGCCAGAGTAGTACCACGAGTTTCGAAACCCATAATGGGATCAGCGAATGATGGAAGATCGTGAAATACCAAAGGAATCACTGTTAAAATTGTGGATATAGCTGTTATGATGAAAAGAAACAGATAGGAATGTCGAACAATAAACTTGGCATATGCGGTCAGCATTTTTAAATTCCGATTTCATAGTTAATCGTCTAAAACATTTTTCCGAAATATATTGTTGCATGTCCTAATTAAAGCTTATTTACCTCAACATAACGTACTGATTACATTTTTTACTTAGTTGTTTCATTCATAGCAAAACAACATAATACTTGACATGAAATGACATTTCCATCGATGAAATCATGTATCAACTATCAACTCTCATGTTATTTTTAAGTATTGCCACTGCAGATTATGTCAGTCAAGAAATGCATTCAAATCAAAGACAATTTATTGTTTTTATATTTTTGAACTATATAGCAATAAAATGAACCCTTCAATGTTCCATATTTAGAATCTGATAATTAAAATTAAAGTATTAAGATGGTCATTTTGTAGATTACTGTATTGATTCTAAAATCTGTTTTTATATAGGTACATCAATCATTTGGAGATAGAAGTCAGATTGCAAATATTGCATAGCTCTTTATTAATACATTAATGTATTCATCATTAGTATCGGCTTCGTAATAATGCTTATTATTTATTTTGTCAGTCTTCGCATACAAAACTACGTACAAATTTAAATACAATGTATAACTTTTTATAGAATAATAATAAAATATTTCATGTTTTATATTATAATGCCTTGTTCTTCTGGTGGTTAAAAGCACAACTGCTGAGGGAGAAGTTACAATTTAATCCCCGGCTCAGCTATTCAACGAATTTTCTATCTTGTAATTTCTTTAACGGGGGTTTGTTTTCTGACTAATACAATATGACAATAGGCTCACTCGCTATTTCAAGGGACCTCTATCGTAATAGAAGAAATGGGAAATTATTACATTCCATTGTCTATCCCGGGATTTGAAGTAGGCCTGCTATGTTTTTTGCTTTATATATTCTGATTGTTATTCGTTAATTAGTTAAAATAAAATTTTTGGTAACTTCCGTATTTTGTTAACATTTTTCCGCACCAAAGCCAAAGGTGAGATGTATGGCATACCTAAAAGTTTTCTACCTATTTTTTTTGTTAAATAGTACGTGTAAATAGGTACTTACTATTTTCAAAAATTTATTCAATGGCTATTTTTAATACTGGCAATTATATTATTGTCTCTGACATCTTGTGATCACAAGACTTCTTGGTTTTGAGTTTTCTGTCAAGGCAGGAATTGGAGAAAAAAAGGCCTTCCCTCCCGGGATTTAGAGGTTCAACAGCTCCAATTGATAATCCATATATCTCAAGATGAGGTACTTCTTGACTTACCTGTTTTTGCTGCTCCTGCTGATCACCATACCGATATTTTCTATGTACTATCTGCTCAATGGAAAGGGTGAGCAGATAAGCTTAGGATGGTTTTTGGAGAATACTTCACCCTATATGTGGGGGACCCTGGGCATCGCTTTCGCCGTGTCTCTATCTGTGGTCGGCGCGGCTATGGGGATCCACACAACCGGCGTAAGCATAGTGGGAGGAGGTGTCAAAGCGCCCAGAATTAAGACCAAGAATTTGATCTCCGTCATCTTTTGCGAAGCAGTGGCCATTTACGGATTAATTACTGCGATCGTGCTGTCTGGTATGCTGGAGAAATACACTGAGCCGCTGACAGATATTTCCATCAAGCAGCAAAATTGGATGGCTGGCTATGTGATGTTCGGAGCGGGTCTTGCCGTGGGGCTCGTGAACCTGTTCTGCGGTATCGCCGTCGGGATCGTGGGCTCGGGTGCGGCGCTGGCGGACGCGGCCAATGCTGCCCTCTTTGTAAAGATCCTTATTGTAGAGATTTTTGGATCAGCCATCGGTCTCTTTGGTCTGATTGTTGGCATTTATATGACATCAAAGGTCAAAATGGGCAATCAGTAACTTAAGAAGAAATAATACTTGAAGTCGAGTGTAAGTATTTATTGCTATTGGCCTTATTATACAAATTAACATATTTTATGTATCTAGAAGAAATTATCAAATCCTTATAGATGAAATTCTATATAGACATTTATATTTTATTATAATTAAATTCTATGTAGACATTCCTTGTGGGGTTTAGTGTAATAACTATTGAGGCTGTCTAATCCGACAAGACAACTTCACATTAAAATTTATTTTATACCTGTCCATTTTAAATCTTATCTTCTCTATCTATCTATGTACTTCTTTTTGATGTAATTTTGGAGTGCTATAGTATGGTTTTATTTACGAAGGGTATGAAAAGAGCACATCTTCATGCCATTGGAAACTCTTAATGTTACATATGTCCATATAAGTGAGGGTGACCACTTACTATCAGGTAGCTCATGGGCCTGTTTACTTAGTTCAATGATTAAAAAAATCTTAAATCTATCTACAAAAAGCTTGTTAATATGAATGATATCCCTACCTAATAGGATATATTTAATATTTTTTGAGTTCAATCTGTAATAAGAACTTTTTTATTAGAGGTTTCTAAAAAATATTGTATTACGTATAAAGAATAGCATTATTACCATATATGTGTGTACATTTACTTTGTACTTTATGCTAATTGATCTCTTTGTTAATCACATTATTTTATAACTGTATGTAATATCAGTTGATTGATTAGTGTAACTGGTTCAATATTGTTCTAATCAATTTAATAATAAAAAAATAAATAGAGTGAATAGAAACATATGGGTCTTTCAGAGGCTTAAAGGGTACTCAATTCAAGTGGCATAAATGAGTTTGATCACTTTTGGTCTCAACTTTCCTAAAAGAAAAAAATAATTTATTTTATTCCAAAGCTTTTATTTTCATACAATATGATAGAATATCAAGATAATTTTATTGAAATGTTTTAGAATAAAAAATTGTGTTCAAAATTATTTTATTATGTTAACTAGTTGTTTTGTACAATATTATTAATAGTTAATTAATAGGCAGTATTAAAAATGCTTATGTTACCAATTTCATTTTTAATACAATCAAAAGGTATGTAGAATACAGTGTCATTAAACTCAAACTTAAAGTATGACATAACTTTGATACTTTAAATACATCTACTGTTGAAATGTTGGCTTGATTAGCAAATAAGATAAATAATCATGAGATCCTAAACTTCAAATATCTGTATCAATCTGTAGTTGTTTTATGCTCAGACAATTAATATTGATCAATCTTTATCCAATATCAAATTTGACTCTTAATAAGTAAATTGAATTGAGTACAGGCCAAACCATATTTTGTTAATTTAGTATAGTATAGATATATAGTCCTCCTCATCACTTTCGATGACAGCGACCCAAAATACTGCTAATAAGCTAATTTAGAGAAAGATTTTAAAATAAAATTATAACATGACATTAAGATTTTTCACATTTGAATAAAAATTTGTTACATTTCTAAATTTGTGCAATTTTTTTCCAGCAGACAAAGCACTGGTCATCCTGCCAACCTGACTACAACCTGAACATTGAAAGCCAGTGCTTAGAGCAAAAATATATTTATTAATACATCAATTAATAACATGAAGCTTTTAAAGTTTATTATGATGATAAGTGTTGGACTTGAGTATTTCTGAATCACACTTTGTTTTGTTCATGTGTTTACTGTAAATGTATTTAATTTATATTCTTCATGACTACAGTTCTGTACAATGTCTGATCTTTGCACAATCTGAGAACAAGTTTGGAGCACACACAGCACTATTCTTCTTTTAAATTTAATGTTATGTTGATATACATTTCATGTAGTTTAGCTTGTAACTATTTAAATCTAGCTGGTCAATACTGAACATAATTATTCTATATAATATTCATGCTTAGATCTTAGATGTTCAATGGAACGAGTCTGTATTGTATTGGAGTGTTTTAGAGATTTTTTTAACCAATAGAATTTTGTGTAATATCATAGCCGTGTCCTTATGTTGAACAGACAAGATACACATTGTTTTGAATAGAATTTGCTATTGTTTGGCATTCAATAACTACATATATACTTTTAGTAATTTATCTTGACTTGAACCCTAATTGTGCATTGCTGGACATAGCCATAAGGCTGTGTTTGACGCCTGCAGCAAATTCCACTACCCTGCTGCTCAATGTAGATTGATATATGTGGTTATTAGATGTGACATGAACATTGTTGTGTCTAGTAAATTTGTTTATGGTTTTATTAAACATTTAAACATTCCATGAAATCTTATTACAACTTGTGAAAGCTTGGATTGGTTTCTTGCAGGTGAATGTAAATATGATATTGTTTCATGTTACATTTAGTTGTTTTCCAATTAATTGAGCACACAGATTTTAATCCTTTTGAAAGTGTATTACAATTTGTGCAAACTTGATTGTGTGTACAATCTACTGGGATTTATTGAGGTTTCATTTCTTTGTTATATTCTTCATTATGCTCAAGTACTTCAATATCTGTGGCTAGTTGGAAAATGACAGATGTGTTTACCGAGTAATGATTTTCGAACGAACTATGTACTATACCCCTTACATTATTAAATTAAATTTTTATTGTTACTACCAATTGTAAATATTAGTTCGCTTCCTTGTATTCTAAAAGGACACTAATTTATTATACTTATAAATTCATATCCTTAAAATATATAATTAGGTATGGACCGTTAATATAGAACTCATGTGTTTCATCGATTTTCGAGCGCTTAAATGTGTGCACATGTTTTGACGGAACAATTTTAAAGTATTATAATGTCAGCCTAAGAGCCGTTACTGAAGTGTTTCTAAGTTAAATATATTTGTGCAAATGTAGATATTATGTATGTTGATGAATAAATAGCTAAAAGTTTGTGGTTTTTATTTTTCAATCACCCCTTGTCCTTACAATGTGATGTGATTTTACGTAACTCTTTATCATCAGATAAGTATGTTGTATAATAGACACTATAGTATGCGAAAATTTAATTCAACAACATATACTAAGCGTTTAGTAGGAACGTGAGTAGTCTATGAGAATTAGGGTATACTCGTGTTTTCTACTTTCAGTCACTTTAAAACCGCTTTACATTGAGTGACATAGTTGTCCTATTGATTTTACTAAGGTAAAATATCATGGTCTAATACCCTTACTCCCATGAGTCGAGCAAATTTAGGCGAGCTTACCTCATGGCTCACGTGAGGTGAGTGAGCCGTTTTATCATTAGCATGTTGGATGTAGATGTTTAGCTATCAATATCGTGTAGCTAACAGTATCGTATCATTTAAGTATACAAAAAGACCTTGCAACATTCACTAATAATTGTTTGAATTTTAGAAATACATCGGTTGCACGTATTTGCCGCGTTTTTCATAAATTCAAACTACTTTTGCCGTTCGGTTCGTAAAGTGAATGAAACGAAAGAGGAATTTAACAGTAAAATGTACTTCAATATAAAAACTTTCTAATTTTTAAATAATGATTAATTAATAATTATAAACATATTTATATATCTATATCTTAATAGAATAGTGTTTTAACCAATAATAAACGATTTCAGAAACGGGCAAGGTACTGTAAAATGGAATGTAATATTGAGCGGTTTATGGAAGAATAATATAAATGTAATTAATAACAGGTATATAAATAAAACAAAGTGTAATTTAGCAATAAAATATTATATTTCAATATAAAACCTTTCAAATATTTCATTTGTACCACTATTGAACAACTTCTGGAACGGGCCAAGCTACTACATAATGGAATGTAATATTGAGCGAATACTAGCAGAATAACATAAATTTACGTCTAAAAATTTTACAAAATAATTTAGCTCACGTACTACGAAATTCTCGTAAGCGTGGTATGAACTGATCTAATGAGGAATACATAATAGTTTAATTCAGAGATGCAACAACATGAAATTATTAAATTTATAACATTAATTTTCATATTCGATTACTCTAAAATGTCTAATTATGGTGTAATATTAAATATCTATTGATTGATTTGCAACATATTGACCACTCTATTTTCTTTTTTAAAAAAAGTCTTCTCTTTTTATTTTACCTACTTCATATGGACATAAAACTAATAAAAACATCTATGCTTTCTTAATTTTATCAGACTACACAGCACTGCGAACTACAAACACAGTAAACAATATTATGGCAAAGTGACACTAGGAAATATTAAATTAAATAAAGCTTTCTTAACATTTCCCTATATTATCTAATTATAGCTACGAAGTGTAAAAGTTTCTTTATTTACAAAATAGGTGGACTCTTCGTTAAAACGTTCAAAATGCACACAACACTCTCCAAGTACATCTATACACATACATAGCGAATATTTCCTTTTATATCTATCCGTTTCCTATTCAAGTTGACTCCCTATTAAATACGATGTTGCCAGATACCTAAAGTATAATGTTGTCGAACATCCATTCCTAATAATTTGGTATCTTATGTTTATAAAAATAATTAAGTTTTAAATCTTTTATATAATAGCTATAATTTAAATAACGTGTCTACTCTAAATCTATTTTATTTACATTACTGACTTTGGATGTCATTGTTGCAGTTTAAATATGCTATTTTCTCATCAACTTATTGCGTTGAGAGTGATGACGTAATCTAGTTTGCACAAGACCCGGTTGCGAATATCATAATACCTCACCTTCCAAAAAACAAATGCTTCCTGATACCAATAATTTCTACGATTTCGGTGTTTATTTTTGACACGTTAAAGAAGACCCACTGGAACGTCCGCACACATGGACTCGAAAGAGAATGTATATGAATGCCAAATTAAATCAATTTTGATTACATGCCTTAATGGCACATGAGACTAGTTCTTAAAAGTATTTATTAAAAAAATCTGTTTTATTTATTTTAATAAGTATCATGAAAGGTGATGCTTGTATTCTGGATTACAGAACCAAAATGTACCTACAGTCACTAGATGTAAGGGCCAAAGCCGCGATAATACTCGAGGCATAACACCCATAGTATATCTAAATAATTGATAGATTAATGTTTATATTAATACCATTTTAGGACCATCGACTTATGACTCTTCGATATTAAACTTGATAGAGCATGTTCTTGTGAGCAGTCAGCAGATAAATATACGTATAGATTGTACTGAATATGTATCTAGAATAGATAATTTCAAACCCAGGTAATAAGGAAGTATTCGTGTACATCAGATAAATATTTATACTGGATGACCATCGAATCTTTCTAGCTCAATATTCAGCTTCACTATCCAAAAGACTAAACATATTTTGTGACTTTTATTTGCTCTATAACCGTAGATTTACACATATTTTTAATTGGAAAATGAGATATTAGAAGTTGACTATATTAATATAGTCATCTATATATTAATATAGTAACATCGAACATTACAATGTTAACTACATACAAGTCAATATGTAACCACACATGAGGGCCTATAGCATTCATGATTATTAAAATGTATGAGCGCGATCTAAGTAATACAAAAATCACTCTTTAAGAGCATTGTCGATGTCATTCTACATTTAAAGGCTAACAATAAGTCTACAATATTAACTTATATAGCAACACCACTATATCTATTTAAAGCACAGACAAAACATTCAAATAAATAGCCGTTACATAGATCACTATGGCAGTGGGTACCGTTTACAGACAGTCTTTGTAAAGTGAACAGCTAAATGTTACATATTTCGTTATAAATAAATTAATTAACTAATTGAGATTCATTGGAAACCTTGTACTATGTAGTATTACACCCTAGTCTCAGCGTCGTCTTCAGTAGTAGATTTCCTGTAACAGAATAGTCGTTAAATAAACTGAAAGTTAAAAATTGAAAATCACGTATAAGAACTTTTTTTAATATCAACAAGTTCTATGGACCAAAACCCATTAAATATAATTTTTCAGTTTACTACCTCATAGATTATTATTATTCATTAATTAATAAATTAGTAGAAATATAGGTTTCACAAACTCTCAATTCTTTGTTCTTCCTTTTTAAGTATTATAAAAACATTCATTAATAAACAGTGAAAAGACAAATGTTAAAGATCATTAAATTACCCAAAACAATACGAGGAATACCAATTGAGAAGAATTCCAGGAATTACCATAAAATAAATACTTAAAAAATAAATTTTTATTTGGATATGAGTATTGCCATAGTGCAGTGCAAACATAGACAACCGTCACGTGACACTGTTCGTTGTGTTGGCACGGCGGACTCTGGCGTCGAGATAAATGATTCATAGTAAACTAAGATTTACCTCCTCCCTACGATGAGCGATGCGCGCGGCCACGCCACCGGTTAGCAAAGCAAAAGATGATTTACAATGAGTGTTTCTCATACAACCGCCACCATCTATCGACAATCGATCACAATAACTGACACTGTTAGTACTATGACACAAATATGTCAATGTCAACAGTATTACACAACTTGTATCATATGTATATGAGTATAATACATTATGAATGTACAATACAATTCATAGTAACAAATATCGTGAATTGTTAAATTATATTATCACTATTTGCCTCACATATAAGGCTGCTATTACATTTTTTATTACTTATAATTTGTGTCTCATGTCTTGTATCATAGTACTTCCTATCATTTAACTTGAAATGAACATGAAAGTGTGTATAATATGAAGAATAGTATTTTATTTAATAAATTTTTAACATGAAAAGAATATCATATGAAAACATGCAATATATGTTGATAAATTTCATGCAGTGTATGGAAAAAGAATCTAATAAATGTAATGATTTAAAATGTAAAAGTACGATAACTTACTCGCTGGTCTCACCCATACTGGCGAGTGGCGCCCCCATTTGCTGTTGTCCTTCGCCTGTTATGTATAAGAAAAAAATATTAGTATGTTTACAATGATGTGAGAAGTTTTATGATAAGGATAACATTTTTTTTTACACGGAACAAAAATGTGTACAAAGTTTTTAAATCAGACGGTTTATAGGTTTTGTAATTTTAAATGTGTCTTGGGTTCAAATCCTGGGTTGGGTACTATTGGATTTTTGTAATTTAGAATTTATAATATAATGACTTTCATTAAGCAAATATTTTAAAAAAGGTCGTTAGGTTCTTTTTAATCTTCCACTGCATGTTGAAACTTTTTTACTTCTGTTTTGAATTTCCGTTATTTTTAAAACTGTTATATCTATTGAATTTGGAATTCGCAATATTACCACTCACCTGCATGACTACCGTCCCTAAGGGTATGCGGTGACTGTCCAACGCGAGAACTGACGTGGTCTTCTTCAGCTATTAAGCAAAATAAAAATTTCCAAGCTCAAAATTATACAAAGCACTAAAACAAAATAACACAAGAGTTCATGCTCGAGAACAAAATATTATACATTAAATTGGAATGTTAAATATTATTCTTGACTAGTCTCCATAGATTACATAGGTACAGTTTGAAAATGATTGAAAATTTTAAACGATTGTGTTGTACCACATTGCTTCTAACATAATTCTCGGTCTTAGAATTAAGTACTTAATGAATTTAATAAAACAGGCGTATTCCAAAAATGTGGATGTGAAATCTTTACAGGGTGTTAATAAAAAAATTCGTTGACCTTAGGCCGGTTGCTACAATTTATTGAATTAAAAGTATTATTTATTGATTTTTTGGGTTTATTACTGAAATTACTATAATTCATTGATTCAAACTTATAACTGTAGTTAATATTCAAATATCTATAAAAATATATGAAAATGTATACGAGTAAAGTATGGTACAGATATGTGTTTAAAATTATGTTATGAAATGCAGATTTTCAAGAAAAAACAAAAATAATCCCTAATGGCAACTACAGTGCAACTATTCACACATGAAACACACACAAAAAATAAAAACAAAATTACATGTGTAATCACATTTTAAACTGTCAATTCGGTAATAACAATATTTATTCGTTATTACCTGCCAGGACGCCAACAAGTGGAAATTCTTAGTCACTGCCTATTCCTATGAGGAAGGCATGAAAATACATAATTATGTATATATGTATTTTGTTGCTTTCAAAATATAATTAATTTTCATAATAACCAGTTTAAAATGCGAATGTTCAAAACGGGAAACTTATAGCGCGTATACATTTTCGTTTTGAACTTACCCGTGTAGGGAAACAGGTATTTGTCATGCGGGTGATGCTTATCAGATCCTTCGGAGAGTCCATCGTTGTAATCTTGTCCATAATGGCTTTCCATTTTTCTCTGATAGTCATTCTTCAACATCGTCGCGATCCCAGAGTCTCGAAAATCCCTTGGCGGGTATCCCTCATGTTCCCTAGTGCTCACCCCGGAGTCCCTGAAGTCTCGAGAGCCGTAGACATTAGGTTCGGTGGTTAAATACTTCGTTGGACTGTACCCGTAGTCGGAGGTTCGCGATGATAGGTAGGTTTTTGAGCCGTACGGGTTTGCGGGTAGTCGGTACATGGTAGGCGATATTGGGTAGTTGGGGTCGTAAGGCATTCCTTTCTCCGTGTCGGTGGGTAGCACGCCATACATTAGCTCGTCGTCCATAACTCCGTATCTGTCGGTGAGAAAAAATATTTGTTATAATTTTTACTCAAGGTTCATACTTACATGCGTTTTTGGATCGCTTATGATATTGTATATTTATATTTTGAAATTACAAGTCTTTGTAAGTGATAGAGAGTAGTTAAAGTAAGGAATATTCAAAACATTTAACGTCATTGCGCAGCTTTATATAATCTGTCCATTGATGATTATGTACTCTAACCATTTTTAATCCCAATCAAATCTTTCAACACTACATGTGGAAAGATTAATCGCACTATCTTGAAAAGAGACGGGGGAGCGTTGTAAATAAACGGAATACAATACCCATTACAAGATACAAAAGGTATAGAGAAAGGAGTAAAATAAAAATAATAATAATAATCGACCCATTAGACATTCCACTGTTGGAATATGGGTCTCCTCTCATATTGAGAGGGTTAAGGC
>DWME01003897.1:0-17276 GCA_018244795.1 Parelbella ahira ahira
GGCCTTGACCCTCTCAATATGAGAGGAGACCCATATTCCAACAGTGGAATGAGAAATGGGTCGATTATTATTATTATAAGGTTCCCATACGTAGTCATTTTATTTCTCTCAGACATTATCTCTCTGATCAGACAGCTAATAAGCGACACACATACATAAATACTTTTTTTTACACTCAGAGAAATGATACTTTTGCTCATCATTCTAATAATCTTCATAGACGTGAATGGAACCCACGACACTGCCCTAGCAGGAATTCGGTTTAGTAAACTCAGGTTAAATTGATACATCTAAATAATTTCCCATAATAATATATGAGTTACTTAGAAGCTTTAGCGTAGACGCCGTGTAGCATTACAATTAAAATCCTTGAAAATAATTTATATTATTCCAAATATTGTTTAATCGTTAATAAAATATATTGAAATATTTCCGTCCAACTCAGCGAGTTGGCAATAGTATAGTTAGATTTAGCCTCTCTATACAATTATTACAAGACCGAGAGCTTTTCAATATGAAGTATAAATTTAGATAGGTAGGTATTGAAGTTCGAACAAAACAGCACAGCATTGCTTTTATTTTATAGAATTAATATAATCTTAGAAATACGAAATTTTCCATTGATACTCAAAACTGAATAGGATTTTCACAAATTGTCATGACGTCACAATCAATCCTTTTAAAGTTCCAAGGGTGGACATGAATCTCCGCTCAAAATGAGAAGGTTTAATACCAAATCTGCCTCGCTAGCCAAGTGCTAATTGACAGATTTCACACGTACGAGTATATAATACCATTGAGACCACTTAAGTTGTATCTTCGGATTCATATCTTTCTTGATGTTGCCTGCAATTTCGCTCTCTCCGCTGTCATTGAAATGACAACTTTTTCCTTTAAGAAAAGAATCTTGTTACTGATAGTAATAATTTACCGTTAGATGAAGTTGGTATTAATTGACTCATTCTTTTTCGGATGAATGGTCCGGATAACGATCAAAGCAACAAACAAACTCATCATAAACTATTTTATACAGTACAACAAGCAGCAGTTATTTTATGCAAAGAACAATTAAAAAATTTTATTCCCGGTACTGTTAATTATTAATATGGATTAATTATTACGTCATACTAAGCGTAATTATTTTATTTCAGGTCCCGGGCTAAAGGGGACGATGGCGATCCTCAACTGCCTCTTAGCGAGGCAGCTCTGCTTCGAGGACGCCTCCTGTTCCGCCATCTTGGAAATTATACCGCGCGTTTGTGGATCTGAACTTGGTAAGTAATTTTATTATTAATTGCCTGTCTGAAATTAATTAAATAACAATACAAAAATGCCAACGTTATTCAAATATGTAGGTCTTACGTCAAGACAAATTAGGCAGAGTGCACCGATTCTAAATACATATATACATATGTATAATAATGCGAAATGCACAAACAATATAATAACAAAAGTAATCATGTGTAAATCTCGTAATTCACACGAATACAATAAGCTATCGGATATCCTCTCAGCTCCTCAACCTTCACTCCCGGTTTTTCGGTACAACGTATCGAATATTCCACAAAATCCCTACACGCCCTGGGATTACGTCATTACTAAAGTTCTGATATTACAACCTTTTACACTATATGTAATCCGACACGGATGTTATTCATAATGGTATTAACGATGTACGATGACTATTGACGTAACGGTCATCGGTAATGTGATGTGAATCTAAATTGTTTTTTTTAATTTTTCAATGTTTGTATTCCTTACATTTTTACTTTGTAGTTTTAATTATGTTGGCATTTTTAAATCATTGGGTTAGTAATAAATCGATTAAAAAACTCCAACCGTACAAACAAATACTAAAGCAATTTGAATAAAACGCGATCAAATTAGAAAAAAGGAATATTAATTTATTATCTGTTCTAACATTTCCTCGTATTTAAACGGTGACAAGTGGTCAATACGAAACTTTGATTAGAAAGCATTATATGTATTATTAAATGCAAAAAATAATGTCTCGATAATGTATTGAAAATCTATTTAATTGTAAATCTATTCCGAACTTTTGCTCAGTCTCAGCTTAGCATTACAAGTACCAAGATTAAAAAATAAACTGTTTTATCCTTTTACCAGTTTGTTAATTTTCAATTTCCACCGGTCAGTCATTTACCGCTTTTTCTATTCCTGAATACCAAAATAAAAACGATTGATAGATCTTTAATATGAAACCACTATTTTTTCTATTCTGACTGAATAATTTCTTAATCGGTCTAACTTCATTTTAACATCATTATTCTCACAATTTTACAAGAGATAGGTCCTTTTATTATCAGCGTGTCAGCCGCAGGCTAGCGTGCGCTAGGGATTAATGGAGTTGCTGAAACAAAATGAGAGTATACGTCCAGACGTTGGGTAATTCTCATACTGCATCGGTCGTGTCACTTCAGAGAACATTAAACGTTTTGATAGTGTGACACTTCACTCACAATATCATATTAATATCATTATTATCGTTCTTGGGAGAATGTGTAAAATATTCGCTTGTGGGAGTACTATCGCTACACCTATTTCCACCGTGAAGCGATTTTTGGTAAAACATATCGTATTTCGGTCAAAAGGGTGGCCTATGTCTGTGACCAACTTATAAAAGAACAAACACTTACTAATAGCACTTATACTATCATATACTAGCCGCGACTAATGATACTATCAGTCCTATTTCTGCAATCCTATCAGCAAATTGTTACTAATTACTGATTTATTTACTACTGATGAACCAACTGCCAGTAATATATAGTCCATTCCATCAAGCGGGGTCGCAGCCAAACGCTATTATATCATTTCATATGATTTGAAAATAGTCCTATCTGAATGTCTTTAGAAAGCGGTCACGTAAAGCCGTTGCCGACTCGCTCACTTCCATCTTCACATAAAAACTGAAAATATGACCAATATATAAATAAATAAGCATACAATGTATTATTTAAAGGCGACGTACAATTACTACATGCAGTGACGAGTACGGGGACTGAGCGTGTGTATTATACACATTTATAGCCGCGTCGTAACGAGTGTTGCTGAGACGTTGAGTATTCCGACGTCTCCGCGGCGTCTCGGAACGGAATAAAACATAACAGCAGCTGCCTCCGATTTGTTTAAATAATATCTGCTCCAAGATGTCCGTTTGCGAAGCTCGCGGGACGTAACTTTACTTTTTTCATGTTAGAATGTCTTTATACCCGTATACAGAACAATTGCTCGTGGCCATTACACGAATATTTGTCATAAGTGGAAATCGAATGCAAAATCTTCGGCTCAGTGGGCAGAGCTTATCTCTTATTCCAGTAACCCTCCAGATAGAAGAGATACACATAGCATAATTCTAAGACCTCTGCTTCAATGGAGGCAAAGCATTCACCACTCCTCGGGTTGAGCAAATGGCCATAAGCCAAGGCTTAATTTTTTAATATTTACCAAAGATGCTGCATTAAGTTCTACATTGATGTATTTATTGAATTAAAAAAATAAAAAAAGATTAAATTGTAACACGCGTTTCATTTGTGAGAAAAAGACCACAGGCAATGCAATAGGTATATTAGCGCAGCCTAGTGATGTATAACTTATAGTGATGTGTCAAACGATATAGAAGGGTTAGAATTTATCATTACAACATACATGCATTCAAGCACTGACCAATACAATAAATGGCAATACCCTAACGTGTTATAAATTGACTTTATTATCACCTTGTCTACAGCCGTCATAGAAAAAACGATGGAAATACATTGAAATACTTAAGAATAAATTAATATGTATTTATATCATATATTATATATCGTATTTATATCATATTATATCAACATATAGAATCAAAGAAATAATACAATTTAAAGTTGTCATTCGTTTGCAGTCAAACTTAATAAATGACCTTTAGAAATAAGAAGTATATTTACTTTAGTTAGAGGTATATTTAGAGGTAAAACGTACACATTTTTTTTTAATAAAGATTATGTACACTTCAATACACTGCATAAAAAACAAAGTTAAGTAAAGTGAAAAAATGAACTATGAAAGATTTCAACGTGATTCTTACAACGAATATTTATGAATAAGAGTACAATGAACTTCACAAGGAGTACGTACATGCATTTAGCTTATTTTCATTAATATAATTCCCGGAGGTATTAAAGTGTATTTAAGAGAACTCTAGACAAATAGATTTTGCAGACTAGACGCTGAGGATTATGAGCTCGTTTGCGAAATAAGCTGCCAAATATGTGGTTAATGTGAGTTTAATTCTTCTTTAAATTAAAACAATTATAAATATATATCTAAACAATTCTGAATAAACTAAGCAAAGACTGTAATGTGATAATCATATTAACAATTTATTTATTTAATAAACAATTATACACATATACTAGTATATATTCTATAGCCGTCATGAAGAACGAACGGTCATGACAAGCACATAAATATTTTTCGTGAATGGGAATCGAATAAACAACTCCCGACCGAGAGAACGATATCTCTGATCACTAAACCAACAGGCATACCTATTAGTAAGAACCTTCAGCACCCATAAAAACTAGTCACTCATTAATATAATAAAAAATACACAATTCCCCCAACACGCTGACCAAATAAACACGAATTATTACAAAAAAACATTCAGGCCTCTTCCAATTACAAAAACAATACAAGCGCCTGTAAGCAAGAGAGCTATGCCCAGGGAAAGAATTATTACCGGCTAGTATATACCGCTGTATACCGCTACGAACTTGGTATACAGGTATACCGGCCGTGAACCTGTAACAATAGAGAAACGGCAACTCTTTGTTCAATTACACTAGCTCGGTCAGAGGTGAAACTATGGCGATTTTGATTATATTCACCTCATATTTATTAGGCAACAGGGCTACGAGTATTAAAATATTGTAAAAGAAACAAGTCAGGTTTATATGTATAGATACTTAACACGAACTTTTCTCTGCCAATTTCGTAAAGGGAACTAGCGTGATGTTAAAAGAAATAACTTTAAATGAGCTGTAAATAACTCAGACACAAATTTCTGTGCGATTATGATACTTAGTTTAAAAGGGGAAGCAGACTACATGAGATCTCATATTGAAGCATTTGCCATAAATATTTGACTGTCCTAAAATCCTCCCAAGAGTCACAATTTGGCCTTTATGCCCTGACCTTCTCAAATGTGATTAACTATAACTTTATAGCTTGTGATATCACAATACAATTTTCTATACTTTTTAATTACTGGATTTTAATCGAAACGCCTTCAGGTTTTCACCCTTATCAGCATCTTCCTATCAATTTAATTAATACTGTGTAGTAATAATGTACATCAATATGTGTATTTCAATTGTAATATAATTTTTAATGAGACATAAATTTTGTAATCGTACTCAAAATCACCCTCCACACACTTGAAAGTTCTTGTCCCCGATAGACGGTCCTCGACGGACGTATCCGCGCAATAGCCTTCGGATACACAAATCTGTAGGTACTCGGTTTTATAGCACTCAAATCAAGTAGAGAGATTCAACAGCATCGAGTTTCTGTAAGAAAGGAAACATTCCGCGCCATTTTATGTAGTAAATATGTGGAAATACTTTTATTGTGAACGAATTTGGAACAAATTTACCTGGAATCGATGACTTAAACGAAATACATATAAAATTAATCCAATTCTACAACTTTGCGAATATGGTATCTTATTGACGAAGTATATTTAAGAATTATACACATCACACTCATCGACGAAATTTAAAAGAATAAGTACAAGAACATGATAGCTGCCACAGGCAGAACCTGGACAAACATATCTAGAAAAAAACTGTATAAGGAGGCTTTTAATCATTTCTGTAAATATGTCCGCATCAAGAACAGGCTTCGTAAAACACGAATCATTCATCACTCCATTTAAATCGTGACCTACACCCCAAACAGTTTTGATGTACGCCACGCATTTTCATTTTTCCGCTAACCGAGAACAGTAGAACAATACTCGCGAGTAGTTCGCCGACGATGAACAATAGCCACCAACACAATGCGCCCAAAGCAGGTCACCTGCGGGTATCGATCATACTTGATTTCATGTTTCCAGCGCGCTCAGGCGTCTACGTAGAATTAAGTTATTAAAAATGCTTTAAAGTGGGTATTTGGAATAGTATTTAGTTCGTTTTATATATATAATGCGATTTATGCATATATATATAGAAATACAGCGTACAGAAGAATACAGCGTAAAGCTGCTGGATTCGAAAGGCCTAGGACTGGAAGGAGTGGCGCCGCTTAGGGAACGCTTTCGTCTAGAGCCTGATGATGATGATACAGATAAATTGTAAGGGAAAAAGAGTATAATATGCATTAATAACTTCTTTATGTACTTGTAATTATGAAGCGGTTGCATGTAGTAAAGACCAGAAATATTAAAACTCAAGAGACATCATGATGATTTATCATCATCGTTACCCCTTCCGTCGTTCCGCTTTTGAGCACGAGTCACCTCTCAGAATGAGAATGGTAAAAGACAAAGTCTATCACGCTGGCCAAGAGTGATTTGATAGACTTCGTAAGTCTTACAGAACATTATGGCGAACTCTAACATATGCCGGTTTTTCTACACAGTTACAGAAATTAATGTAAAATCTTAAAACGCACGTATATCTATGTAAAGAAAGAGCTGCGCGTTATAACTTGTACCTACCACTATCAAAACAGGTAAATACTAAACCACAACACTATTATTGCTTTTTGTCAATAAAAGATTCAATATACAAGCTCCAAAGGGATGTGCCACCCTATTTTTATCATGTGACGATAAAGGTAACATATTCCGAAAACCTACTCGTAACCAACACGAAGAAAGGGCCAAAAATTCACTCACTTAAGCCGACGCTATACGCCTGACACTTGGCACAATAAAGGTCCTGACAAGGGACTGGCCGGCAACATGGCGTTTTGTCACGACTAATACCTTAAAATTCCCTCTCACATTTAACGCTTCTTAGCGGCTTTTGTCGTTGGGAGAAAAAAGGTTCCCTTTGTAAGGAATCTGTGAAACAATACCGCCTGGCAGGCAACATCCATCTCAATTAGCAGCGTTTCAAACACGCCGCCGACTTATCAACGTCGCGCGAAAATGAGCGGACCCGGAATTGGGCGATCCGTTCCGATGGGTAAATAAAAGCTGCAAGGTCAGTTGCTACGGACAAATTTACAAAAATTTTTTTATATGTGGGTAATGCGTAAAAGTTTTATCTCATACATTAATTTGTGAGGGATTTTAAAATAAAACTAACAATGCTTAATTCTCTTGCAGTATACAATGTGGCACATTTTAAATTAAGAAAGTGCAATAGGAGGTTAAAGGGTATACTACAAAACGGTACATTTTTAAATACTTGAAATTAACACACCTGTAATTATTCTTATATAATCCTGATTGAGATTAGACACAGGTGAGTACGAGAAGATAAATATAAAGATTCCAATATTCTTCTAAGACAGTTCACTACTTAAATAACAAAAACTGATTTTAAAATAAAGAGCAAGGAGGAATTATTAAAAACGTTATGACTTGCGGTACAACTTCCGTCATAATATAAAAAAAATTAATTACAAGTTAGCATAAGCGTTATAAATATGTCTATGTCTAGACTTTGTTACGTTTCGTTATGTTCTTTGTAGGTCGTATTACAACAGAAATAGCTAAGAGATAAATAGACCTTTATGTGTACCTTTTAAATCCAATAGCGGTTTAACTGTAATGTACGTTAAAAGGTTTACAACAATCTATTTATGCTAAATAGGACATTTATTAGGGAAAAAACCTGTTACAGTGAAATTTGGGCGATTAGGTGATAAGTGAATTGGAGACTATATTGAAGTTTATTGGGCCTTTATTAAAAACATTACTGTACTATATATAAGGGATTACAACACTATACCTATAGATATAAGAGAGTTTAGGTTAGTCGTAGACTTTTAAGTTTTTAGTTTTATAATAAAATTTCGGCACTCTTCAGTAATGTTCTATAAATCTACATAATATGTATAATATTAACTGCCTCGTTGTTCGAGTGGTTGCAAACAAAACTGCTTAACGAGCGATCCTTGGTTCAATTCCTGAGTCGGGCATTCTCGGATTTTTCTCACAGAATTATGAATTTATAGTAGTATTAATAATTAAAAAAAATAGTGGTATTGTTATCTTATAACGTAATATCTTTTTTACCCGGTCACTTACGTACACCCGAACTGGTATAGATACCTGTGTATACTTTTAGTCACTGATTATCATCTCTATCCGAATCTTGCTGACATTTTACATACGGTCAGTCACAGGTGCGCACTGATCTGGAACACCTCGTATCATAATAGATTAATTAAAACCCAGGTTTTTCATAGCCACTGAACTAAAATCATTTTGTTAGCTATGGTTCAGACTTATTTACCGTATTAAAAGTTTCACGGTCACTTTATATCGTATCACCGTGATTATCTCCGTATGGTCTATGCTTTTTAAAGCTATAACTGTCATGAGATGTGCCTTCACCCTCGCCCAAATCTGCAAGACCACAGTCGTATCTTAAACTTTTTACAGTTCTACAGTCATCAAGGTTTATAATTCACCTTTCTTTGCATGTAATAATTTGTGAGATTACAATAAAATAAATTATGTTAAGAAAATACTGTCCCAAGGGACCGTTATATGCCAACAATTTAAGAAATTATTATCTAAGTAAGTAGCTGAGACCTGGCATGGGAGAATGGGACAGGAAATAATAATTTCTAAAATCAAGAGATGTAACTAAGTACCTGCGCTAATTAATGTTCTCCTGGAAGAGCGTTCCTTTTTCTTCAATGTTAACGGGAAAAAAGTTATTGTACATTTTGTTTTTAAACTCCTTACCAACGCTTATTTATACGATATTGCCATACTCTTTTTAATATAGAGATACAGAATCAATAATTGTGGTCTTCACACATATTTTTTTCCAATTCGGAATCAAATCCCCGACCTCCAAAACCCACTAGTCACGTTCACTAATCATTGGACCAACCGGCCAGCAAAATATATACCACTCCTAGATGTACATATACGAGTATGTCGGAGTTTTCTAACTTCGCACGCTGACCCTGCAAAAAAATGGTTGTACGGGTACAATATAATTAATTTAATGTACCGCGCGCAAATAAAACAGTATCCCCCGAGATGAGCGCGAGCGCTATCGTAAACAAATACGACGCGCCTAATGAAATATGGACAGATCGCGAGATCAGCGTTTACGATATGCCACCCATGTGTTTTCAATTGAAAAAACACGCTTGAATATTTGTTTTTATTGAAACATCATTATATGTGTACTTAGGTGATCAAAATTGAAAATTTTACTTGTGAAAGTTTGTTACCAAACGGAAAAGATTGTTGTCACCAAAGCAGAAAAAACAGGTTAGTTTTCAGAAACATGTTATTGGTCAGCGTTTGAACTATATAAAATTTGTTATAAGAGGACCTTATAACAGATAACTAACATTTTCGCGATATAAACGATTCGTTAAACAGTTGTCATTCATAAATAAATAATTTAATTGATAATCCTATGTAGAGGCCGTTAAAATGGCGGCCTTTAACTTATACGTTTACGTGCACACTGGAACAGCGTGGGGTACCTACGCTTCAAGTGTGCTGTAATTGGCGAAACATACCAACTTCAGAGTGGATCATTAATAAATTACGCGACACATATTTTTTGCTGGCCGTACAACATAGTACGGGTCAACTCTACGAAGTAATTAATCTAATGTACCGCGCTTACTAATAAAATAGTAACTGTCCCCGGAGATGGACATTAGTGCTATCATAAACTACGACACGACTACTCAAATAAGTACGTCGAGATCGACATTTACGATACACTGCCTTCATATTTTTCAATTTAAAAAATGTCTAAGTATTCTCATTTTCATACATATCTAAATATTCATTGGATATGACTAACTTTTACGCTTATATAACTTTAGCTACATTGTGCAGCTCTTGTTTTATCAGTTTTTAGATTCAAAACGTTCGATCAGTGATGAGGGTTCATTCATAGATTGTAAAATATTTATTATCCTTTGATTGGCGTATTGGTCTAGTGATTACTAAACGAAATTTCCACGCCGGGAGTTGTGCATCGATACCCGCCCAGGTCAAATATTTCTGCGATTAAGCAAAGTATTTTTTGTATCTGACGGTAAAAAAATCATATATACATATTAATCCATCGGGTTACGACAACAGAGGCTCTGCCTAATTTCTTGATCAGATAGATGTAAGTGGAGATGACACAAAATATTTAATACAGTGTAATTAAATATTTATTTCTCTGGACTGAAATAGGCTGATGACGATGACGATGACGAATTATTTATTTACTTATTGATCTTGGAACCAATTCCTGTCGCTACATATTCCACTGCATGAAAGAACGCAGTTCCAAATTAACTCTATTGACTTTAAGATATTCCACGTAGGTACTCAATACATTCGACCGATGGATGCAGTACCTAACTATTATTTTCCAAAAACGAGAAACGTGAAGATTAATCACAATAATAACATACACAGTAATATACCACAAAATTACAACTGATAAAGGATTCATTGTTAAAATTGAATATCAAACACCAGTCAGCTTAAATACATTGAAAAAAGTTATGACGTTGTATTCGCTACTCAAATAAAACAAGCATACTTTAACCTGTGACTGGGGGGACGTATGAAAAATGAACTTTAATATTTCACTACCTCAGAGCAGAAGGTAAATTAGGGGATGCAGGGAATGAGGGTGTGCGAGGGCATTTCAAAGCATTAGCTGATAAGATGAGGTACCCTTGTCAATATGTCGCGTAGAGGCTCAATGTGTTATAAGCCTTAGTCATTTTGATGAAAAAAACGCTTCACGTTTAATTTAAATTCTCGAAAGCCTGTCCTTAAGCTTAAGGGTTTTCTATATATTTGTTTTAGAATTCTAAATGCTTGTTTCGATTGATTGAATCATAATAATCATCATCATCATCATCATCAGCCTATCTCAGTCCACTGCTGGACATAATGATAATGAATAATAATAACAATCCATTGAATAATGATCATTTTTATTTCTTAATATATATTCAAAAATTTAAATTGTGGGCACTAGATGCTAATAGTTCAATGGAAGATAATTTAGAAGATAGTGGGAAATAAAAAATGAATTATTTCCGATAGAGACATAAACGTAACTGGTGAAATGTGGGAGTGTTCTACACTGCTCTGACTACCACTTCGGGGATTACAGGCGTGATGTTACGTAACATGATATAGACCAAGAGCGTAAAATGCTGCAATGACGACAATATATTGTCATTTTGAAGGTAGGTTTTCATTTAAAACATCCAAAACCTTTTGTCTAGGGTTCAGCTGCTCAACTAGCAATACCTTCCTTCCTACCGCTAAGCAGTTTGCATTATTGTATTCTACTTTGAAGAGTGTGGTAGGCAAACATGCTAATACGGAAGACGTCGCAATAAATTTTCAACAAAAACCTCAATATTGTCAAACATTACTTCAGTGAAAATGCACCTATTCATAATTATTACCTATCAATTATGAAATGGCTAAAATGCTCCTTACCTACATGAATAAAATATAAAAACTTTAAGTACCATTCATTTCTATTCTGTACAAAAATAGAACAAAAAACTGCCCATGAACCGCTCAAACGAGAAGATATTTATAACGATTAATATTGAATATAGAAATATATTCAGAAAACAAATGTCAATACTTATTTGCTGACCTTAAAATTTTTTTTACGTCAGTACTATACATACACTACGTAAAAAAATGACATTTACAAATTCAATTATACGGATATAAACGGTTTTCATCCATCACAAAGGTTAGCAGAAAAAGTATTTGGCAAAAGATTTACCAAGTTCCAAATATATCTATTTCAGCGGTAACCCATGACATTTGTAATGGAAACAGAAATATTAAAACGTCATATCTTGCTTCATTATTTCTAAAAATTGTTAGGGAAGTTTTATTATGACTGACGCAATTCTTGATTTCACCGTGTAGTATTAATATTTTACGAAAAGTAACCTAAATACAAGCCGATAAGGTTGATTTTAATTCGTATTGAAGTATATACCAATACATGCATAAACAGAAACAAGGCATCGAAAGTTAATATTCAGCCATTAGTGTTTTTAAATATTTTTCTTAACAATTTAATTGTTACATAAAATTCAGAGCATCTGCAATAATATTCTACAGTTTTAAGTTACTTTGCACTATATAATAGTTACTATTCAAACAGTACCTATATATGAACAAATATGGATTTTATATTTAATATTATTATAATTTTTCAATGAGCATTGTGAAACTCGTAATTGATTTTCAAACTGTTTTTACACTTAGTGGTTCATGTAAAAATGTCTTCGAGTCGCTTAATACCCGAATAGCGCTATGCAATAAATCGAAATATGAAAAAAGACATTGAAACTATACATTTAGGTATGTTAAATATCTTCGAGGCACGAAACTTGTACAATTCTTCTATGTCGAATATTCTTTGCCTCGTGTCGCATTGGGGCACGCAATAAATTGTCCTTCCTTCATGCCCTCGCAGAACTAATCAGTTTTCGGCAAATGAAAATCTATATACTTGAATTTTCCCAATGTACATATTATGTATATGTTACACAAAACGTTTTTTTGATATGGGGAATAAGCGCTAAATTTAATAAAAACAAAATAAATTATTCCATAATATATTGTGAATGTTATTAAAGATATTTTTTTGTATAGAAAAATCAATCAAAGCTTTTGAAAATGCCTTCCCAGTTCCATTTTTGTTCGATCTAATAAAAAAACTGAAGCCTTTCTTCCATTAATCCAGCACTCCAAATAAATCCCGTTTAATTTAATTCTCTGCCTACCCTTTCAATTTGCAGTTTTCTTAGTGAGATGAAAAAATATTACTCCCGAGTCCCTACCTAATGGCTACTGACAAAAACTCATCTAATTTCAACCATAATCACATGTATTGATTGGGCTTTCCGTTAGATCGACGTCACACTCTTGTCGAATAATACTTGCGAATCGTCGAATTGAATCGAACAGTTTTGGCAAGCATTCTCAAAGCGGAACAAGTGTTAATCATAGCCGTGATTTTTTTTATGTGCGTGGGTGTGTGTTTAATTTAATTTTTTAATGTAAGAATTTTTAATTTTTTTTTTATTTGAATTTATTCGTTACTCTGACGAAATCAAACTACTTTGACGAACCTGACGAATATTAATAAACTTCATAACATTAGATAAGTTATGTTTAGGTATAGCATTAATAAAGAATAAGGCTTGCCCGTTGGCCTCTGGTTAGTAGCGCCGACTGGGCCGAAAATTGCTGGTTTAATTTAAAGCCAAATTTAAATATTTAGGTGTTAAACATTAGTTCTACATTTGGACGTAAAATTATATAAAATTATGACCTAAGATATTATATAATTACTAACGATTATTTTCATAAAGACCCAATATAACAATATGATTAGTGAACGTTGAACAAAATTCAATAATGTCTCATTATGCATGTTTATATAAATCTTTAAAATTTTAAATTATGACATGTTATTAGCTGCCAAGATTAACACTTGTGTCCATGTTCGCTATGAATAATCTGAACTCGTCAAGTTCGACGGGAGTGTAAGATTACTATTATCGCATTTTTTGGCCGTCTTGTTAGGGCGGCCTTACAAGGCAGTCTTCGGATTTCTTCCGTAACCTTTCGTTTTCCTCTCATTTCTTTGAATGGTATAAATTTTACTTCCACTTTGATCTGAGGTTTAATTTACGAACAATGATCAGGTATATATTCTATCAGCCTAATGGTGCCAGAGATTTAGATCTATAATTCCTTTTAAGCTGAAATTCAACTGTGGTATTAATAAGTCGTCGTTCATTGAGCATTTCTTATTAGAAGGAATTCATTTTAATATTAATTTATTCTTGAATCTTTCTAATTACCTATCTTGTAATAATGTTGCATCACAGTCCATATTACGAGACAACACTTAGAAATAAATTAACCATTTCAATTAAATCTATAATTGACCTCGCCCCATTTAAGTTTAGCTGTCAAACTCAACCAATGCTCCCTGAAGCGGCTTTAGTTACAGTTAGAATTTCTATAATTCTAAGAAACTATAATGCCATAATTATCATCACGACTGTAATCCATGAAGGGGAAAACAGAGGACTGTATTAATTCCACGTTTTACCGTTATATTTTTCCATGGAATAGGAGATAAAGCACTCATTTATAAATACATCTTATATTTTACGTGTTTCATTACGATATGAATTCTCTATCAAGATTACCGCGAGGTCATAATGACTAGTTTAAAAATGACTCTACAAAGTCTTAATTATTGTTCCAGTGGCTTGCTCAACTGTGACCGTGACGAAGTGTCAGGCTGCTCTGAGGACCCTCCAAGCCTTTCCGTTCTTTAAGCCGACGTGCCTCTGTCGAGAACCGAACGTGGATCCTGAATGCAACTCCTTCCGCGACTTCCTGTTTGATCATCCCTGCGTTTTCGTCATGAAGAAGGGTTTGTAACTTTATTTGGATTATTTTTCTACGCATCTTTTTTAGCATACAGCCCTCATCGCTAAGAGTTGATATAATGTGTATGTATAAAGGCGTAATTAGGATGACAATTAAATCAGCAACGGTTTCCGGTCAAACTTAAGGACAACGGAATTTTGACAATTGGGACTGAATTAATAATATTTTTTATGCTTTCGTATGTTCAAGTTCCTTAAACATATATTACAAATATGACTACTAGATAGTAGTATATTTAATTTAATTTTTTATTTCATTTTATTTTACTTTCAAGATATAGATTATAGATATTAATCAAAATTCAAAATCCATCGACAGTTTCAAAGTTCAGGCATTACAATTTCTAATTTGCCAATTCTTCACAGGTAAGGTTGCGAAGTTAGAATCTTAATAACAATAGTGAATCTATCTGAAGATTTCATCAAAGTTTAAAGGTCTGCTGTCTGCAAAGTTTTTGGAATAAAAATAGAAATTGCAAAAATCTAAAAAAGATAGTCGAATACTTTTGTAGAATTACCGTTTTTATTTGTGCAAATTTTAAAAAAAATTTAAAAACAGTACGGACTTTAAAAAGAAAATCTTTAAATAAAATGATGTGATGGCTCCTTACTGGTATTAAAACATGTAGTTATTTCTTGACTGTAAGTGCTTAATTACAGCAATATTTATTTTAAGTAGCTAAAGGTGGAGTTCGCAGTATTAATAGAATTTGTTTAAAATTTGTTACTTACGAGTATATTACAACTATTTTCAAATATCACGTGAAGATCGAACCGAATTTCTTATGTAACGAGAAATTTTGATAAAGATCCGTTAACTCGCAATTAAGATGAAACTCTTAGAATTAGCTTAAAAAATATTGTAATATTTTTTTCAGACAGTACACGTAAATTCTAATTTGAAATATTGAAACTTCTACAACCCAATAAAAAAACACTACAGAACAGTATTGATAAACAAATCAACCGGTAACAAATGGATTCTTCACAGTTTTTGACTGTAAGAATACTGATAGCGTCAAGTCATTTCTACCGCTAAACAGCAACGCGCTCTTATCCTGTTAAAACGTAATAACAGCCACTAGCGCATAAAATATTTAATGCCATATTTCTACTCAACTTTTATGACATAATATGATGACCTAAATACCAGTTGCTACAAAACCTTTAATCCACGAACTAAACTTTAAAAGATTTCATAGTTACGATCTTATGAAGGTTTTGTCGGTAAATATTTTGATACTTAATGATTCAAATATATTCACAGAAAAGGACCCGTACCCTGTCGAGACGCTGCCGACCTGCACCTATGCCCTGAGCGTTTGCCACAACGAGAAAGCCTGCTCGGTGCTGTTCGAGCGATTCAAGAACGCTTGCAAGGCCCGCGAAGGAGAATGCCGCATGGAGGATAGGTATTGCATATATGATATGAACACGTGAACCAAGGGGTTGGTGGTAGAAATCAGGTAATCCTGGTGCTACTAAATAATGTTTCCAGAAGGTTTTAACGACTGTGCCTAATAAAAACAAAGATAGAACTTGTGGCAGTGATGGTCCGAATAGGACAGATGCAACTTAGTCATTCAAAGTGCGGTTTAGTAGTTACTTAGAGTCACAGTTACGATATGTTAAAGATGATCTTGTTTTAAAATCAATAGAGGATTTTTTAAATCTTAAAACTTACATAATTATGAGATTGAATATTACATAATATAATTACTATGTCCTACAGGATAGCATCGACATAAATTTAGCCCCTGTTTAATTAATGAGTTTGAATTTTTCTAATCTTTTACTAAAATACTCCCGCTGAGAACTTAAAATATCGCGACGATTTAAATTGTTCAAGAAAGCTCACGCAAAGTTTCAAACTTAATGTAAATTTTGAGATTTTGGCTTTTAAAGTAACTTATTTCGGGATATCGATCGTGTCTGCACAAAGATTATTTTAATCCGTCGCCGGTCGTTGCGCCCGCTATATCCGGATTAACCGGGATTTCGGAATTGTCCTGATCCCGATGTTGGTTTTGATGGTGATATTTTTGTAATACCTACTACGAGGTACTACTGACGACGAAAAATATACTAATTGCATTTAGAAAACACCAAAAAAAACAGTTTTAATAGAACTCATGTCCTAAGTGCATACATTATCTTTCGTGTCTTTCTTACGGGTTCCTAAATAAGAAAGATACAAAGTGCCCGTGACAATATTTTTATTCCTTAATACACGTAACTAAGTAAATTAACTATTGTATTAAAAGTGACGTTCAGCGTGTTACATTTGAATGATAATTCAGAACTAAAATCTTAAATCGTGTATATTAGAAAAGAAAACAAATTACTTAAGTTGAGATATGATACCAGATTAAAAAGACCGATGTCTCCAAGCATAAATACAGTAACAACGTGATAAAAGCGATGTTTTGTAGTAACATTATGTAAACAATTACTGTGTACGTCTGTAGGATTAGCATTGTAGTCATGCGTGTTTTATTGTTGTCGTTGTTTAAAACGTGTTGTCTATCAGGGAGACCTGCCGCGAGGCGTGGGCCGGGTTGCGCCTGTCCCCACTGTTTGGCTGCATCTGCCCCAAC
>DWME01003898.1:0-17275 GCA_018244795.1 Parelbella ahira ahira
CAGTGGTTGGATGCGAAGATCTGAAGATCGAGCTCAGTGGCGTGCCATTGGAGAGGCCTATGTCCAGCAGTGGACGGGAGTAGGCTGATAATGCTGATGATGATGGTGATATTATAATTCAACACATACTTCTTCTACATTCATATTACAAAGTCATTAAGTTAAATATACTTTATTTTCAACTTGTGATGTTCCTCTGTTGTTTTTACATCTAATGTAAAACTGTCTGATTTTCGATTAGTGATTAAACTAATTATAAATATAATTTATGTAATAGATATAATATTTACTTTGTGTATTTTAGTATCTAACAATAAATGATAGACTGGATAGTATACAGCTACGTGGGTAGGACCATAAAATTTCTAACTAGAAACGGTACAACAATGTTATATGAACCTTTCTCAACTGTATCTTTATCTTTATCTGTACTCACCCATGTAACCACGCAGAGTACTTTGTGCTATAATTATCTGCTGATACACCGAAAATAAATATGCATTTACAAAGATACTCTTTTACTTCCATAAACAGCACTAATACCTGTTAAGCCGGTACATATATGTATAATCATGTGTGCAAATACTCACGAAACATTTACTTGTAAAACTAATACTTTTTGTCCATCCATTAGCTTTTGGATGACCAATGCTGGATATAGGCCTCCTCTAATCAGCGCCACTACTTACTGTCCTAGGCCAGCAAAATCCCACTGTCTTCTCCAATTCATCAAACCACCTGGTAGGAGTTCTCTGCCTATCTCATGATGGATATCGTGTGATGGTATAATATTATAAGGCAGTCAATGTGCTGAAACGTGGTACTGTTTAATAAATGCTTTCACTGATCACTCGAGTTCTGATTTAGATTAGCGCTATCGTTATCATCGCCCGCGTAAAATCTCTCATTACGTAGATAGTCGCGGAGTGCCCACCGCGCAACGGCTGGCGACTTATCTAGTCAGTGATATTGCTGCAGATTATATATATTACCTACATTTGTTACACACACTTCAGTGCGTGTATCAACGCCATTTGACGTTGGTGGTATCGTTTAAATACTCTCATTTTTCAATAGTTATATTAAACGTTTCAAAGAATAGAGGGTAACCTTATGGACCAAAACGGCACATAAGAGCTGATGCATAAAAGGAAGGAGTAAAGTTAAATAGTATAGTCAGAAATTTGTACATTTGTAAAAGCGCGTAGTCACCTGCTATATCGATGTTTGTTAGGGAGATACATAATACTTTACACATTTCAAATTTCTTATCTTTGAAGCACAATTTTTTTTATTATTTTGTAAAAAACATTAATTTTGTTGATGTTTTACACAAATCATTTAATTTCCGCTGTTTCAATGAATACAGTCAAGTTTGTTGCGGTGATTGATACAATAAAAATGCTATTAGTAATGCTTAAACATTTGGACTGTGAGATAACTTCACGCAGGTGTTTGAGCCTGAATATAATAGACTTAAACCGTAATGAGGTAAATTATTAAAACTTAACGACGTAAATAATTTACAAAGAATTTCATGCAACTAAGAAACACGTGCATCAGAATTGTTTTAAAGATATAGAGAACAATACGAACATCTGTCTGTTCAATTATTATTATGATATCATCAGGTCAGGTTCCTTGGTGTAGGCAGAGAGCTGCGAGTGCTAAAACAAAAACTTGTGTTCCATCCAACGGCCTTTGGATGACTACTGATGGACATCTCTGCTGCGGTTGGATATCTCTGCAATGACAGCCCTGACGTGCTTCTACAATTTTCATCACCATACGCTTGCCAGTTTCGGAGACTTCTAACCTCCCGTCAACCACTATCTCTGTGGCACATGTCACATCTTTGTCTACTAACGTTATTTGATACCTTTATCACGATAAAGATCGATAAAGAAAGTGTAGACCAATCATGTTAAAATCAATCTTAGACGTATAAATGAAAATTGTTGTGCGATGTACGATGTCATGATATGAGTTTTTGTTGATACATGCTTGAAAGTTTCCGATTTATTGCTATTCGATTTCGAACTACGGCGAGTAATTAATAATTAATTAGTACGCCTATTATGGTTCTCCTTTTTTATGATTCTCTTTCTCTACTTCAAAGTTATAACACAATACAATGTAACCACGTGCTGTATGTTAGTGACCTATTAAAGAAATAAAGAAATAAATAAAGTTCTCATTTTTGAAATTGTGATACGTTGGTAATACATATATGTAGAATAATTGACGTGTTACGTTAAAGTATAATAAATTTACTATTTTATTTATTTTTAAAGAGAAGCCATTTATGAGGTTTTTTAATTGAAATGATGACGACACTGGTTTGATTATTTTTTTAAATTTTCAAATTGTAACGTGCTTAGAATATCTACCAATTAACTGAAAGATTTAATTAAATATAATATTAGTAAAATTAATAGATACTAATATTGGAGGACGTGCAAATTCCAAATCATTTACTTTCATTAGTTTCGTAATAGTAAATGAGACTATTAATAATAACATTTAATAGTTTAACAAATTAAATACTAATAACTTAATAATTACTCTAAAACAATCATCCATCGTTTTCTTTAAATATTAAAATCTAAATTCTGTTTTTATTTTTCTTTACTCGACTGTTGTATTATAAGTCCAATCTATGCCAAACCTGTTGATAGAAATTTTATTGTCACTTAACAGACAACTAATGACCAACTAATTTAATAATTAGTAAGGCTGACCAGTAACATTTCTTTCAGTTTTCGGACATAAATAGTAATTCATAACAACAACATTACATAATAATTTAGCTGTTGCCGTTCCGCCGCTCCGCCATGACGCTGGCCATGTGTCATTAGATTCCCGTGGCAGTTCTCAATAGCGTGTCGCAGCTGAATGTGTCGCACAGATTTGCGATGAGTAAATGACGCTTCCTTACACGTGCGCGGTACACGCATATGGCGATAACGCAGCCGACGTTTTACAGCCAACCGTTGGGCTGTGTAAAGGTGATCGCCAAATGTGGCAGATTAGCCTGACCTGTGCAATGCTGGTACACTACCAGTATAGATAGAACCCTGTGTACTATAATGAATGCAACTAAACAGAGATCATTATTTATGGGGATTTTTGTATTTATCTGCTTTTAAAAAACTTGTCAAATGGATTACCAATATAGTTAAAACCGTCGTTCTATAATATTGCAATTAAATGGAGATCATCAAAATTGGACTTGTTTATCCAGCTTTTAAATAATTTCATATTGAAAAGAAGTCATGAAAAGAGTCATGACTGTCAAAAGGGTACGTCAAGTCTGTAAGGAAATAGATATTTGCTATTTAGAGTTCTCTGCCCACCCTGCGAGGGGCTGGGCGCGTCTTTATAAAGTTGACTTTCACCGTAGTTTTGATGTTGAGAAATTGCATAATTCCTGGTTGTAATAATATTTTATGGTTTTCTTGAATGTTTTCTTGATTTAAATAAATTGATATTTCGTCGTTCCAACATCTAAAATCGTTGTAATGATGCAATAAATAAGACTTTATTACTGTCGTGTAGTTGAAATCTTACTTGGAAAGCTAATAGAAGGAAGAGTATATTTAAAAACTGCCAAAATAGACAGAATGTCAGTTATAGTGTAATCTATAGCCGGTATGTTCATTAGTATTATTGTAAGATCACGCCACGATCCTTGTAGGGAAGACAGGTTTACCCTATTATATACCCTATATATAGTATTACTATCTGGATCAGCAAGCTACCAAACCCTATAATATTTTTCCCTATCATATTTAACCCTATCATATTTTGCCCGATCCACAGACCGAACCTACCACCTCTTGATCAGCAGTCAAGCTTCCACCCACGAAGTCGACAAGGCAGTCAAATGGTGTAACATACGCAGCTCTTTATTATTGAACATTACATTACATGAAATTCTAAACTTTCTAAAAACAAGTGAGCAGCAGCAACTTCCGCCAAAGCGGAGCGAGCCTCGTAAATACGGCAATAAAACAAAACTTATTGTATTTCCTTATTGAAAGCAAATAAATACATGAAATCGGTATGCACGTGCGTGCAGTAAAGTTTGAAGGTTGCAGGAAACGGCCACTGCGCTCGCTGCACTCACCGGTTACAATTACAAATCGTTTTACAGTACAGATGCCGAATGTAATTTACATTCGTGTTAATATTCAGTGTAATACTTAATATAACATTATATCGACTGTTTAGTTTTGTGACTTTTATGTCGTTTATATTTTACAATTAAATTGTAACCAACATTAGTCTTAAGCAATAACTATAATTAACAAAATTGTTTCTCTGCGCTCTGAGTAAAATAAAGTTATTTTTTTTATTAATACAAAATTATTTTTCACTAATAAATCGTCAATGATATACGTAATATCGATCCCCAGCCCGCATGTCCAGCATGATGAGTCCTACGCGTGAACCATATAAGGATTTATGAGAATAGAGGTGGCGATTATGATGACGACGACGATGATAATGACAATTTAATTGAACTATACGTATATGGAGCACATATTGAGGATTAATATTTTAATTTTCTAGCTACATGTTACACAAACAAAAACAGCTCAGTTACAAAACACGTTAACCTTACCGCAGTCGCTGAGGCAGATTGATAGCGGAACGAGTTTCGCGGCGGAGATAAATGGACGTTATTGAGTTATCGCGTTTAATGGAATCATGAGTCGTCTAACAAATTGTGTCTAGATACCTACATACATTCAAACGATAAAACACATTAATGTATCGTAAGAGATACAGAAGAATTTGATAAGAACTATTGAAATCCAACATTAGTTTATTTATTTATTGACTTTTGACATAAATAAACTTTGAAAGGGATTAGTACTAGAAAATCTAAGTTAGAAAAACTTAATACTGCCCGAAAGTTTCGATCAGTACTCACGCTAGCAAACGAAAGACCGACGATCCAGTATTGATGTATGTACATAAAGAATTATTTAATTAATATGAAATAATTAGTCTTCCTACTATGTACGTACATACATTTACGACACAATCTCAACACAATGTTTTAGTACTGATGCCAGAACTGACGCTTTATAACCATTTTAATACAAATCACTTCTAAAATACATTGGTAGGAACATAATAAAATACAAGAAACCAAGGGGCTAAATTGACATACATAATCCCACATAAAATGAGACGCAGAAAAATGACGAGTTATACATTAAACTCTTTACAATGTCTCGTCGAGAGCGTCGGACACGGTCATCTCCCTAATCAGGCGACAGACAAAGCATTCATACTGTCAGTCCAGAACGAGACGGCATATTAAATTATGCAAGCAATAAAATCCCATTCGGACTCCGCGACAAAACTGCCCCTCTCGAAGACGCAATTTTTCAAAACATTGTCGCATCATTTTTCATTGCATCAATCAGAACCTCGCTTGTTAGGACGAGTCTCTCCTAGGGATGACAGAAGCGTAATGATTTATAATTATGGGCAATAGATTTTATAATAAGTACATACAATTTGTCTGTCCATGTATCCTTCATTGTTGTTAAGGAAAGTCGTATTTATGCCAGGTATTATTTTCTACAAGTCCACTAAAGGGCAAACTAATCTTGGAGTAGACTAATCTTTTCTAATTTTCAAAATATTATGTTATTCTTCGGATATTTATTTATGGTGTTTTCTGTTGTAATTGATTCCTACATATCTACAAAGAAGTTGTACAATACAAAAGTAATTGACGACAATGGCAATACTACTAGATACTTGTGGTAAAATTTTAAGGCAAAACCTGCAATATAATCAAACAATCCTGATATGTATTCCTTTTTATACCTAGCAATCACAGCTGGAGCAATTGGACCGTTAAGTCATCACCATTATCAGTCAGTCTTAATCCACTGTTGGACATAGGCTTCCTCTAAGGAGTGCCATAGTATTTTGACTTCAGCCCGCGGCATGTAGCTGTCTGGAGCCTTTCGCAGATCGTCATCCCATCTAGATGAACCGCGTGTACTACGTACTAAATCAATTACAATTAAGCCGACAACACATTAGATCATTGCGAATTATTAAGGTAACATTTTAAGTGCACATGTTAAACATTTTTTACAAGCCGATGGACACCCCTGACAAGGGTTGTCTCATCAACTGTTAAATAGAGTGTGAGCCAATGAAAATTTTTATTGACGCGTCTGACGAGTCGCTTCAACTGCGTTGCGACCCGGTTAACGCATAATCACTATCTACTTTCAGTCTGATTTCGTATACCATAGAGATCGTTTTTCAAATGAAACATTTCTATTATCAATAACTGTAATGTAAACTTTAATGTTACCAGCGATAAAGTTGGAAATTTAATGTGATGATATGTCAAAGTAACTCAAGACGAGAGTCATCGGAATAAAGCGGCTAACAAGGAGATCTGCGGAATGATAAGCTCCTTTCTTGTCCGTTTCTTATGCAAATATTGACACAGTGTTGCTATCATTAATCAGATGGGTGCCAGGGGCGAGATGCTTGAATGTAGCCAGATGTGAAAGGATAACTTGCACCCATATGTAAGCTAATATAAATCTTACATTTTATGACCCTGTATAAGATATCAGTTAAGAACTCAATTTTCATACTATTAATTGCGATTTAAGGAATATATGAATACTCAACAATGTTGACTCGTCATCTACCCTTCTGACGTTCCACAGTCAGTTCAGACATGAGTCTCATGTCAGAATGAGAAGGTTTAAGGCCATAGTCTGCAACGCTACCCTGGTACGGATTAAAAGACACACCCTAGAAAAGGATCAGGTTTCCTCATTACGTTTTCTGTCTCCGTTATAACAAGTGATATACAATTTCAAAATGCACATTTTTATTGTAAAGAGATGCCGCATCAATATCTGAACCCAAGACCCTCCAGAGTGGTACTACTGAACGCGAAACCACTAAGCTTTCACTGTTTTTCGTAATGTCTTTGTGATTATCTATATTTATTAATTATTTTGTTTATCATATCGTAGCTTTATCGGTCGCAGTCTAAACGTCTTCGTTAATGTTGTCTAAACACTTTAAGAGATAAAAAATTCTTGCCAAACCAATCTCCAAACGCAAAAGAACAGCATCAGTTCCACAAGAAGCACCGTTTGGAGCAATGCGTCAAAATATTTACTCACTTCAACGGTAAAAAGTTCCAAAACGACGCACGTGTGTCGCAGATTTGTCGCTTTCTGAGAATTACAGAAGTGTTTTAATAATTTTATATTTTTATCAACTAGCTCCACGGATTGCACACGACTGACTTAAGTGATGTCGACGAAGTAGTATTACCTATACATAATGGCACACCGATCCTTCACGGGGTAGGCAGAAAGCTATTTGGGTACATTGAATAAAATTATATATGAACACTAACGAATCTGCTGGGTATAATCTAGATTCTTCACTAACAAAATTGCTTTAGTAACGCTTGAACGTTTTCTGTTTTCATTGTCACGTACTTCTTACTCATATGTAAATACTTCTCTAAATACGCCCAAAGAAAAACGTTTAGATTGAAAGTAGCAAAATTTATGTTGTGAAAAAAAAATTGACTGAAAAGTACCTACCCATTTTCCTTCTCAAGGTTTAAACTATATTTATGATTAATTTCATCAAAAATCTGTTCAGTTCATTCGGTTCACATTCAGTTAATAAAAATATACACACGAAACGACAGAGTTACAGTTGCATTTATAATATGTGAAATAATTTTGATAAGTTGATGCTTACTAGTCTGAACACTGAGACACAAATTTCTCCCTCTAACAAATGCAGAAAACAGTACGAGCGAATAAAAAAAAATCATAAGAAAAGCAAACGTTACTGCGTTCTTAATTTCAATAGTTTCTTTCATAATAAGAACGTAAAAAATATAACATAGTGGTAATTTACTTATAAAAAAAAATATTTTATAATTCCTAATCGATGCATACATACATATTATGTATTACATTTCAATCAAGAAAAATTATTAACGAGAACTAATTTAATTAATCCGTAATGATTTTACGGCCATATCGAACAATATATAAATTAATGAAATTCTCTTGTGTCCTAACAATACTGTCCAATAAAACAGCTACCGTAACATTTACAGCTAGTACACATTAGGCCATTAAACGCGCGTTTTATTGACGCTCGTTTTTATAAATAACTTCTATTTGTGCAAAGCTGTTACTACAATACAGAAGTATTTCATTACATTATATCCAGCTAAGATACTTTTACAGCTAAGATATTTGATTAAACTATAGATGTATATTGAGATATCAAAACGCGCATTTTAATAAGCCAAATGTGTACTAACTGTTAGTAGGGCGGGCCGCCCTCGCGGGCGACAACTGTTCGCGGGCCACGTGCGCTTCCAGATATAGCCAGCCGCACAACGACGCCTTGTCTCCTCCAGCCATGTGCTCCTCGTTGCTGGCATGTGCTACACATCTGAACTTGCTCGCTTCTAAACTGGAAACACTAGCTGCGGGCCATGTTTTCACTGCTCGGCCATGTTTAGTTGCTTGTATTCATATTAGATGAAACTTAAAAAGTTGCCTTAATTCTTCTTTAAAATGTACTGACACATTCATGATCTATTGTTAATATTGTCTCTCCAGGTGTTTTTTGTGATAGGCAATAAGAAAAGAATGACCAATATCTGTACCCTTACAAACCCGACGTGCTTCTTTCGTAAAGAAAAGACAATATTTTGTAATATCCATCGAATACACATTATTACATCGGTTTATCTTCTCATGTCTTCTTTCTCCTCTACAACTGTCAACTCTGCGTTGTCTGTACTTTGTTATTTTTGTTTTACAGTTTACATTATTCTATAATCGGCTTTAATTTAGAAGACAAGAGATATATTATGTATAACCTAATTATGCTACTATGAAAATTTCCTTTTACGAAATGTACGTGGGAACCTACGAGTAACAGTCATATTCTAGAATGTCCTTTTCGTTGTCGAAGACGGTGCCAGGTCTTAGGCTGATATTAACGCTGGGCTATAAAACGCCCAACTGCTATTTTGTTCGCGATGCGGCTGACAATAAAAGTGTTAGTTTATTAGGGCGTTTGCATACAACGGCAGCTGGCGCGGTGGTCGCGCAGCTGCGCGGCCGCGAGCGATGTGAAAAGCATAGCGCCCAGATTCACATATAGATGCGGAGGGTAGAACCCAGCTTGGTTCTACACAGTAGTATATTTATATTCAAAGATCCGGATTATCTAACATTTCCCAAAAGAATACCTTGTGATATTATTGGCTGTTATGGTCAAATTGGTCAGATATCGACTTATAGGGGAGTCAGATGGTTAGATTTTCAACTACACGGAACTTTAATTTGTAAAGCTATCGAACCGGCTGTCATTGCCACTTTAATAACTTAATCATGTATAATTTTAAAGAAAATAATTGCTTGATAAAGCTTAATTAAAAAGGGTGGAACATGATTCTTAATCAAAGTAATTATAATTGAAGTTAAGCAATAATACCTTATTAATCTGTTACTGCACCAGAAAATAATGAGGATGAGATAAATTATAAAATAGAAAAATGCACACTATCGCAAATTGATGTGTTTCGCCTTAGTACTGTCGCTAAAATTAAGTAATTTCACATTGGTCTACTTCTAGAACTAAAGCAATGATAGTTGGTCAAAATTCAACCTCCCATATCAAGGTTCCTAGGTTCAAATCATGCCAGGCACCTCTCTTATCATAAAATCATGCGTTTTAAGATTAAATAGAGAGTAGAAGTCAGGAAATCGTCGTGAAGGATCCTGTGCACTTTAGTGCTCCTCATAATGTTCATGTGAAATCTGCCAATTCGCATTTGGACAGTGTGGTAGACTATGGACGTGACGTAGTTATAGGAAACCAGTATGAATGTGGAATGATTACAGATTTGATAATTATGATTATGAATCTAATAATTAAATTTCTAGAATTATTCTATTCGCTATTATTATTGAGTATGTCATAGACAATTTTAACAAATACCAATAAGAAAATATTGAGGTTACGAAGCATTTCATCGGCAGATATGACGATCCGCGAAAGACTGCAGGCAGATGCTGGATGCGTCAAGCCGAGGACAAGGCGCGATGGAACTCATTGTGGGAGGCCTATGTCCAGCAGTAGATTGAGATAGGCTGATGACGAATGACGAAAAGCATTTCATACAAAATTTAATTGAATTGAGAAATTCAATAATCGTGCCATCTGATAAATGACAATACATAAAATGATCACTTTTGTAAAGAAGAAAACTTAAAACTAGTCAATAAGACACTATATTTCTCAATCCTCGTAGTACCTATGACACTAAAACAAACTATTCATGTACGGGTTATTATTAACTATTACGAACAACGGTTGGTTCAATGCGCCTGCATATAAATAAAATACAAGGTTGGCAACACAACATCTCGTCTAAGAAACCAACAATAGTTCACAAGTTGTGGAACCCAAAACAGATGCTTTATCCAATATCGAGGGAAGAAAAAAAGTGCAAATAAACCAATAGCGCCGTCAACTCGACAACAATGACGCTGTATCGCATCATCTACAATTAGGGTCAAATATAATTGAAGCCAAAGGTTTCAAAGCGGTTCTTTCACCAACAAAAACTGCATAACATTCATAAAACCCTCATACGTCTAAAGTGAATCAAGATATCGTGCCCCGTATTACGTCTACACCTGGCTTTCACCCCGATTCGGGGGTATTTACAACCGCGGGTAATGGCACTCGAGAATATTAATAATGCTGTTCACAGCTCATTGGTTCCGCTCATTGTGGACGAGGAACAAATAGCTGATTCTAGTACTTGAATATCGCGATTTTGGTTCGCGAATTGTTCCATATTAAAATTTTCTTATGAAAACTGTTGGCGATAACCATCGACCCTTGCGAGCGGTTAATACGTTTCGTAATAAAAGCGAAATTTTTTTGTAAACTTAATTAAATTTTATAATACATTATATAATAACATATATTGCAGAATTCTCTGAGTATTTAATTCTATTGCTTGTTATGAATGCGGGAAAATTTTTAAGCACAGAAGAAAGGGTACTCATCTTAAAGTCACTTTTATGCCCTTAATATTTGTATTTAGATGTACATTGGGCACAGTTCATTCTTCAAAATTTTATTCCAATTATTGTACATAACACAAGAGCGTCCTATTACTTAGTCAACTAGAGATACGCAGCTTATCTGAGACCTAACTTAAATATTTGCTAGAAATCGTCCACACTTTAATACGACAATGCAAATATTCTTAGCAGAAAGAGAAGCAACTGTGATTTATACAATCGAACTACATATTTCTACAATTTCTTTTTTAATGTAATAAGTTTCATACCACTATCGTTAATGTATTCGTTCCAGTACAGCCCCTTTATCTAAATCTCTTTACGTATCATAATCCAATGTCCATTCGTCGGGGACACCCAATGAGCAAAACGAATCCGTCTAATGGTCCTATAGTTCCTTTATCAGGCCCCGAGTTAAGTGCCTTCACAATGGAGGTTGCTCCCACGCCATGTCACAACACCCCATACGATCACCACCAATGTAATCAGAGCCCCACCTTATATGCGATTTCAGTATCGTGCTATAGCTTGGAGTATGCAGAATCGTAGTTTTTGTTAAGTTGGTTACAATATCGCGGGGTGACGTCACAGCCCGCTTACAGTGATTCCAATCCGCTTGATCCCCAGCATTCATTATAGTAACTATTGTGGGAAAATCGACACAGTTTTTATAATAAATCTGTGGGAGTTTCGTTTTGACGTCGCAACAGCAGCTCTTTGTTCCCTCGGTTGAACGCATCGTGTGTTTATGTAAACAGTTGCGAGTGCCGTCTCAATTGGTAAATAATATTGTTTTAAATGCTAAGTCGCCATTGTTTGCAACTATTGTCAATAGACAGACAATACGTCGGTATCTTGAATTTAGCATTTTTAAATACGTATGTGTATAAGTAATGTAAAAACATGGGTGCTATCAATATTAATATTAACAAACTACTAATAATAATAAGATTTATATAATAATAAACTATAATAATAATATTATTTCGGCTTGGAGGGTGTACTTAGCAAAATACTATTTGTAAGACACAAGTACCACAACTGACAAAAAAACTGTACTAATATTTGATATAAGCATTTACAACTTTAACGAGTACTAAACCATCAAATCAGTATAAGATTACTTGCTTTAAAACCATGATATATTAATACATAACATGCAAAAAGATATTGTCATGGGACACTACCCCGTAGCAACAAAATATCTAATGTAATATCTTTAACAATCCACCCTCACCCCGGGAAGATATTTGAATGCCGTCGCGTGTCCGACACGCGGCGCCCCCTCCCCGCGCGCCGCCCAGCCCCGCGCCTTCATTACGTCGATTGCTAGGTATTTGTTCATTGCACGCGCACGTGAGCGGACGTGTGCATTATTAAATGTCTTTTACGCTTATTGCGAATTAAGCCCCCTGCTGTATAGAGCCATGTTATTAATCTTCGCTCGGTGTAATGAAGTGGTTATAGCTAAAACCGTTGATCATTCAAATGAGCAATCTGATTTTTATCCGTTATTGATTGAAGTTTAGGGTTTCCCGTCCTAATGTATGAAATATAACAGATAATTTAAATGATATAATTAATAAAGTAATTAAACCATTTTCTTGTTCTTTAACCTTTTTGCTATTTTGAAACTGCGTACCGAGTTCACATTTCAAAATGCAAGATAAAACTGTTTTCTTCTTATCATTATGCAAAATACAAAAGTTTAATAAAACCTGTATATCAAACTTTATGTTCGATTTGTTTAGCTTGGCAGTAAGCATCAGTTCCTATTCTTACCGAATGCTATGTTTTGCTTTCCCAGCATCTTTATTCTGTGTCAGAAACACAAAGAATCTATTTAATCTTTAGCGAACAACCCTTTTTGAACGTGCCTGTAATTCTCGAATAAGTAGGAAGAAGAATGTACTACACTTTTACGTTTTACCAGTTATTTTTACTCAATATGGAAGAGGAGGTGAGCCTATTGTCATGCACCGGGCACACATCCAGATTCCGAGCTACCGAAATCCAATAGCACCGGACCCGGGAATCGAACCCAGGATCTCGAGATGAGTAGCCGCGCCTACAATCATTCGACCATTGAAACAGACAAATCAAATCAAAGTGTGGTATCGGTTTTCGAAAAAAAAAACGATATTATAACCGATACTGGAATAACCGACAACTGATATTAGATACATATTATATCTTGGGATCAATAATATTTTGTTACTGTAACTAATGAACATAATTACTAAAGTTCATTTTAGTAGGTATCTTCTTCAACATTTTAATGATATTACCTAAGCACCCTAAATTACTATACTTTAATGACTCTCCATATCTGAAATTCCACCTACTTAAATGCAAATCAACTAAAACATAGCCTATAATATATTCTGAGATATAACTACTATCGCCACTTATAATTACTAAATGATAACTACACCTGAGGCGTCTCTCACGAACCCATTAAGTGGAGACGATAAACGTGTTGAGATGCGTGGTACATCGTGTCGTGTCCGAATCCTGATCGGTACAGTTGATAAGCTTGATTGCGTGGAACACCGTGTCGTGTCCGAATCGTGGTCGTATCGTGATCGTGCCCGACGCCGCATCGCATTGCGCGTGCGCACGCTGATAATGACGGCCGCGACCTGTGACCCCGCTTCCCACGCCCGCTCACACGAGAACTCGACCATTCTCATCGGATTCTCCAGCCCTTTGTGCCCGCTGAGACCGCACGCCCGTTGCCTCCATGCATAACGACATGGACTTTCCCACCGTGAAACAATCACGACGTGAACGATTGGAATCAATTTTCGGTCTGTTTTAAACTCGCTTAAGACCTTTGTGGGAAGCATTCGTTTAATTTTGTATTCACCGTGAAGTTCAATACTTTGTTGATGATATAAGAAATGCTTTTTTTGACCAAATATCTATTGCATTACATTTTTATCCGTAATACATAAGGCTTATACATATCTCCTTCACATTAGTATGTACTTAGTAATGACGTTCGAGTTGTTTCGAAACAAACAGGTATATTTTTTATATTTACTTGCATCTGCTATCGTTTTGAATACCAATTGAACTGTAGGATAAACTTGCTTAAAAAGTGTACAACTCCTTAGGCCTGGAAAAATAAATTATAATTATAATTATTGTAATTATATTTTAAAATCGATCTTCTTGCTACCCTATAAGGGATCCGGCACGGTGACTTAACAATAACCATGATAAACCATCACAGCTCTCTATACACTTGTGTATAGTAGAGTTTACATGAAAACAAGCATCCTTTATATATATATGTATGTATATTGTTCTATGTCGCTCAAAGTGATTGTTCCAGTGCGCGCTATGCATTGAATCCAAACAAAATTCGATACAGGACACACGCCCGCCACGTGGCTGGAAAGTGCGTAATGAGCCCGCACCTGCAGGTCACGTATTAAGGGATTTCTCGCGCCCTCCCGTGGGAGCGAGGGATCGCAATATCCGTACTGTTTGCTATGTCAATAAGTACACGCGGAGGAGTAATAACGGCGAGCCAATATCGCCGGCGGTCGTTTATAGCCTACAGGACGAACATTATTTATTTCATTTGGACGAAGTCTTAATCGATTTCGTATACCTATATCACTGTCGTCTTCATGTTTCGTTACCCCAGGGCACAGGTTTATGGCTCCTTTATGTGGAACTTCTTGATAACTTTTTGCATTATATTCTGTGACATGTAGATCACCATGGAGTGCTTTTCTGATTTTTTCATGCTAAGGGCCATTAGGTATATGTAATTTAACATTACATGTAATCTCATAAGATCTCACTTGATATGATCTTAAAGTGAAATTATGCGCTCACGACTGCGTAAATATCTTTACATACGAAGTCTAAAAATCTAGTATTGTTTGTATGCATGTATTGTTTGTATGCATGTGTTGTTTGTATGTTACTTGTAGTATTTTCTCCTTTTATAAATTCAATATTTACATACTATCATATTCAGGCTGATATCGTTAATCTGTAACGCTAAACGTATGAAGACACTAACACGCCAACATACGGCGCTTTTCTCGCTAAGTATATTACAGTGCATTAACAAATGAATCGAGTAATATTAGTGTAGCCAGTGTTGATCAATCAGGGGGTATCACGCGATGGGAGCGGCACGCGCCCGGCACTCCCACGACACGCGCGGGGTTGAAACCGCCCCGTATCTAATGCAACGGCCTTAATGAAAGTACTCTAAGCTCCAATAACGCTACAATACAACAGAGATGTCAAGAGATATGAGCCGCTGAAGCTTCTAAAATATGTGTAATTGGATCATTGATATTAGTAATGGATCAACGTGGTGGAAAGTGTACGTTCAAAGCTGCTGATAATTGTACTTTTGGTTATATATGTGCGAATTTATTCAAGTATGTTTTCGTGTTTCTCTGCAATTGTCGGGAGCTCATGAAGAAGGACCTCGTCCGAAACTAGTAGGGCCATCCCGAAAAATATGTGAGAGTTAAGCCGTTTATACTTTTAAGAATTAAACTTGTATACATCTATCTATAGCCTTGGTCAAAAGAAGTTGAGGTTTAACACTTTACTGAGTTATCTACACGTGTTTAGAGCGAAGGGTTGAACTGGTTTTGTTGAATGTATTAATATATTGTCTGAAAAAGTAAATAGAATCCATATTTAGTGTGTCTACCCTTAGTTCTCATACTGCTACAATCCTTGGGCATGCTTCGTATAAGCTTCATGCACAAGATATGACGTTTCACTCGTCTGTTAAAGTATTTTTAAAACCGTGTAATAATTCACAATATCCATGTGTGTTGTTAAGTACCTAACTATTCTATCTAAGAACCCGAGAACGTCGAATGTGCCAGCTAAACCTTTTTACTACTAACATGAACTATTACTGAAAAGAAAATATCACTTGCGCTCTGTAACATTACGCGGAATGTTCTGATGATCATCACGTTTAAATTCATCATCATAATTATTGGTCTTTTTAAAATACATTCCAGTAAATTTAAAATACTCATGTAATCAATTAGTGCATTGTAATTTATGACGCGTTTGTTTGAAAAAAAAATCTGTCAGTCAATATTTTGCAAATAAGAATGTTCGGGAAGTGTCCGAATATTAATTATGTCGTCCGAAAATCTTACACTCCAAAATTTGTTGTAAGGTGCATCATAAATACCATTTACGACACCTGCAATAACTGAATTGTGTATCACGGGAAGGAGATGAATTTTTTCGACCCAACATCCCACGAAGCCCTAAAAGCACCTTACGCTATCCTTTATTATATCCCTCGGTGTCGCCGGAGTTTTTGCTACATTTTTTCCTTCCCACCTTCGACCATCCAACAAAGGACTATACCTGTCTTAATAAAACAAACACCTTAGCAAATTACTGTGTAATATTCTTCTAATGCAATGCTAGAGGTAGTCGAAGGTCCGCTACGTGAGGAGACAAAGGTTTCACCAGTGTAAATAGATTGTCTCTGAGAACCAATTTAATGTCCGGTTTCACCGTGAAGACACGTCCTCACCTGACTTAATAAATAGCCATTATATGACAGGATATTAACAACGTAGTACACCACACGAACGACAGACTGATGTTGAAGATGATGATGATGATAATGATAAAATAACGCAATATAATACTCAAAGCTGCTGAAATATTGGTATATTTCAGCAAAAAAACAAAATTTAAGAATTCAAAAAACTAAATTTAAGAATTCACTTGTAGAAAGACCCAGATAATCGTGATAAAACATATCGGCAACTGAACATACAAAGACCTACAATCGTAGTAACATGAGAATTGTATCCAAAACCTTCTAAAAGTTGACCACTACGGAATATCTTTAAAAAACGTAACATCACGCCTGTAATCCCCGAAGGGGTAGGCAGAGGGGTATACCACACCCCCACGTTTTACCAGTTACGTTTAAGTCCCATGGTATAGGTGGTGAGCCTATTGCCAAATCCCGGGCACTGATCCAGACTCCGAGTCACTACTAGAAATTCTAAATTAGGAAAATCTAATAGCACCCGACCCGGGATTTGAACCCAGGACCTCCCGATCGGCAGTCGCGCTTGCAACCGCTCGACCAACGAGGC
>DWME01003899.1:0-17274 GCA_018244795.1 Parelbella ahira ahira
TATAAATTCTAAGGTGTGCAGGTTTCCTCACGATGTTTTCCTTCACCGTTAGCAAGTGATATTTAAACTTAAAACGCCCTTTTATAAAGACGTGCGCGCCATGGTTTTGAACCCAGCACCCCCGGAGTGAGAGGCTGAATTCTTAACCACTAATTATTTAGTAATTTTAAAATTAATTTCATATTGGATAATAAAATAGCTAAAAATTTTAGTAATATTTATTACGTACCTCGTAAAAATCATGTATGTACAATTTATCGGACGCTTGATGGAGAAAGATTTTACAGTTTTAGTAAAAGTATAGTGTAAATATGAAACAAACAAACGAAATGTGTATTTCTATGTCTGTGATATATTTATATATGTGCATATTCATCAATGACTAAAGATGAATACGTTAGAAGTAATCTAAACTTAATCCAAACGAAGTCGCACTAAAGAATATCAATATACCGGGGAACGTCTTCACGGTCTGTCCTCTCAACGAAGCAAATTAAGTTCAACGACTTGTTCGCTCTTTGTTTTATTCCATATTCATAATATATGATTTATTTAATAGAAGTTCAATTTTATATTAATTAGTGTTGTACTCGCTAAATTTCTCGCATGTCACGTACTAAGAGTTAAGAACTTGGATGACCAGGTGTCTATTGGATGAAAGTTTTTTTGGATTTCATTACGAACGTTGTTCCGATTTTAGAGGGATGTGAAGAAATCTTTTTCGTTTTTCTGAGAGCTTAAAAATTTTCATCCAACCGCAGAACCATATTGATCAAATTGAATGATTCTAAATTTCCTCTTTTTGTGAGCGCGCACTGTATGTCCTCTGTGGAACTAAAATCTTCACAGTATGGAAACTAGAACGTATAAGAAACAATACAAAATCTGTTCACGTTTTCTTTAGGAATCATAGGGATTGTTATCTTTTAAGACTCTATTCCAAACATTAATGGTTTTCGTAGCAATCGCTGTTAAAGTTACATGTTTTCCTCTTTATATTATTGTACTATATAATCTTATGTTCCGTGAAAACTCTACAATATTACTTTATACAAAGAACCATTAAAGGTCATAAGCAGATAATCATTGTTTAATTTAATTATTACAGAAGTCTCACCTATCATCAACGGTAGTATACCGTGATCGGTACGAGACATTTTCTCAGGTTTAGTAACATTTTTGTCCATCAGATGTAGAATAACTTTTACCTTTACTCGTGGAAAGATTTTTGTAACGGGCCTTAGGCGAACCATCCAACAATCCTACGATCTTAGTACCAAAGTAAGTCAAAAGTATGTTGTAATACACTTTTAATTTTTTCAAATTGGGAGAGGATGTCAAATAAGCCTAGCCAGTCAACGTGATGGTAGATACTACTATAGGGGCTTAGATTCGATTTTTGCCTCCCGAGGGATAGATAGGTTTTGTTATGTTTCTCTACTTTTTCATGACAAATAAATAGATGAAGCACTGGGGACCAGGAAGTGATCGTAGAGTCCGCTAAATATGACCATTTCCGTTGAAAAGTTGTTGACGATGACGGGCTGCCAGTGAGTGTGTGTGTGTGTGTTGTGTCTGTCTTGCAGGGCTTTTTCTGCCTCGTGTAAATACCACATTTTCTAGTACACCTCATCAATTGTTTGCGGGTTCGTGGAAATAATTATAAAAGAACGCAAAACAGACTGCGTACGGACGGAGAGCGGATCATTGTTAAATATTTACGAAGGCCTTCAGGATCATTTCAAAACTTCCGACAGACGAATCGGCCAATAATCCGCTGGGCCGCATCTGAATAGATAAAGTTTCGAGACACCTTTCTCCAATGTGACGTAATATTGATTATATCCAACCCAATATGAGACATTAAACCTTTTTACTCTTGCATTGACGTACTATTTTTTCAACATCATTAAATGAACTATAAGAACCATTTAATAGATGTAAAACATTAACCAGCCGCGCCATTTTTCTCATATTGACGACGCAATGAAGTGTGCATACGATTACGTACCAGGATACAGAGTAATTAATAAAATCACGGTGTAGACATAGGTATACCTTAAAACAAAACTAGCTTCATATCCTAGATATAACACAAATGTCTGACAAATAAGTTCGTTTGCTTACAACACTTTGATCCGAGACATAATGCAACGAATGCGCTTCAATGGGAGCGTAAGTTGCAATAGTGACGCTTCTGCAGTTGAAACGTGGATGGAGGATTCTACTGAACCTATTCAACCTGATACCTATTCAACGAAATATGTGTTATTAAACAATTACGTTGTATCACAGAATACTATCTATGTACATATAATTTAACAAAACTTTTAGAAAAATATTTCGATTTAGATAAATTTACGGCCGCACAAAAAAAACGCAATCTTTCCCCTGGCCGGCTTAATATAGTACCTGCCTTTCATAAAACCCTGAACCTTTGTGTACAATGGCCCTTTTGGCTTCATTACCGACCGCTGCTAGCCAGTAAATCGGCTTGATTTGCAAGACAATAAGCCAAACACAGTAGGTAGGTGAAAATAATTTATTTTATTTACAGTCCCTCCGTGGGATTCTCACGAGTTTGTTGCGCTATTTACATACTGAAACATCTTTTTATTAAAATAGAAGAGAAAATTAACATTAGGAAAGTCCCATCTACTCGCGACGTGGCTAAATAAAATATCCACTACGTAATAGTCGTGTATCAATTTTATACGTAAGGAAAAACTTTATTGTATTAAAAGAATAAATTAACAATCTTGAAGAAACATGATGAGCACACGTGTCATATATTCTAAGGCGTGTGAAGGATGTCAACCCGTACTTGGCCAACGTGGGACAATATGGCATTAAACCTTTTTACTTTGAATGGAGAGGGTTAATGATGAACCATTTTAAGACGAAAAACATCGTTTCTTATTGTCCTAATGTACTTCCAGATCATTTTGAGTTTCGTTGGCAAGTCTCCTGAAATTTGTATAGTTAATGCGATAAATTTACCGGAAATGATGAAGCTAAATTAGTTAATGCTGAGTGCGCACTTAAAGTTGAAGTTCTAAAGCACGAAGATAAATAATGGGTTAGTATATCAACAGATGCCTGTTAAAGAAATTGGACGAAAAATATAAATTAAGCTTCGAAAACGATAACTTTACACAGCCTCTGTATAAAAAAACATCTGTTTTCGAAATATTAGTTCAATTTCATTTGAAAATTACTTATTTAATATGAATTAAGTGAGGTAGTTTTAAATACATAATTGAAAACTACGGGGGGCAGCACGATCTCATTGTCTGAAAAGTGCCTCGACTAATCACATTGGAAAACACATTTAGAGGATAAACGACTTTCACCTACTTTAAACGAGCGTTTCAGATTTATGTGGAATACCTCGATGCATAGAGACTTTAATATATTTTAGTCACAAAACAGTTATCAATTCCACTTATAATGGTATAATCGTTGAATTTGAATGTTCGTTTCTACGGCTATTTCTAATCCCAATCTAAAGTCCTTGTGTGTGTGTGTTCCGATTTAGAGGTTGGGGCAGGCACCCGTATACTGAGACATGAGGTGTTGCAATTTCGTTTCCACGAGTGCTAATAAAGGGGTGCTTCATATCCAGGAGACATCCAGCATCAATAAAACGAAGTAACAGTTCATAAAACCACTTTCATATTGTTTGTATAAGATGTTTAGTGATTCTTACCAATTTAGTTACATCGACTGGCCCGTTGGACTAATATGTAGTTAGTGAATCGGACCGTTGTAATAGGGGTGGTGGGTTCGATTTCAAACCGGAACAAATACCTAGCTGTCTGAGCACAAAAATTTCGTTATTTGCTTGAATTTAAAAAATAATAAGATATATATCTGTACAAATATGTGGTCATATATACGAATATGTATGTAGAGTATCAGCGATACGGTTACCATTACATAGATTAACGATCCGATGACAGTGTTCGGAAATACATACTTATATAGATTTAGATTTATTTAAGCTGTTTTATTAATAATACCTCATTATGAGTCCATAATATGATCGGTAATAAGGTAAATGTAGGTATATCTACTTTAAATTTTCATTTACATTTCGCACCATTTGCTTTGTACCTAGCCCTGAGGAGACCAGGCCTGACAATATAATAGTAATGATAATTTTGTCCGTATCGGGCCGGAGAAAGAATACCTACATCTCCCGACCCTGTGATATCGTAAGAGGCGATTAGACCTGGAATTAACTAGGCGCGGTTAAATGCCCTGGCCGCCTACGGGCAGCAGCGCGGCCAGGGCATTCCCGACTCGCATGTCCAACAGTGGACTTACCGAGGCTGATGATGAATATGAAAAATAATTTCATGATAATGATGATCATGATGACGATGAATAATTCGATGATGACGGATAATAATTTTACATTCGTCGAAATTCTACATTAATCTATTTTGTCAACTGGACGGTCCATTTTTGATATGTATAGAGCGAATGCACCGATACATTTACAACCAGTAGAGATTTTTTTGTAAGATTTTTGCGTGTATTCTGACAATTATTTAGCATTTTAGTTAAAGCGTCGGCAGTTTCGAGTTTAGTTTTTTCTATCGGAGCGAATATTGTGGAACAATAGGTATTTTTCGTAACGATCGAAGGGTCTAAATTATTGCTATCGATATGGAAAAATGAACGGTTGGTACTTGTCGGTAAAACGTATACTTTTCATGCCGTCGATTCACTTTATTCGGTTAGATAAATATACTCGTTTTACTTTACTTATATAGCGCGTACTCATTTTATCTCTTTTTTTGTAATCCGCTTACCGTGTTGGTATAACACATAGTTTTTATCACAGCCGAACAATGCTTGCATTGGCGTGATTTGATTCGTAGGATATCATTTAAACTATATGAACTGAAGACAGATCTACGAAAGACCGTCATGATTCAGATTTGATCTTTTTATTATATTAATACAATAATCGTAAACCAAATTTATTGTGATAGTACCCCGCCAGGTTTAATGTGGGGTAGGGATCGAGACCTAAATACTTCTACCTTTACAGACTTAACGTGCTTTCTCCAAATTTGCCACCAAATAAAATAATTCTAATAATATGATATCAGTCAAATCCAGTAATATATATACAATAATGAATACCCTTCATTAGTGGATTCAAGAGCGTGGATATCTGATGTTAGTAAACCGTTACTCATAGAAATTCCAATCGAATTTCCAACAAAAGTACAGTGCGTTTTGAGATGAGCAGAAATATATAATCTCTGAAGGCTAACCCGGTCATCACAAATTCAAAATATGTCCGCCCACACACTTTAAATCAAGCTTTTTGTTTGTTGAAAACTACGTGAAGATTGTGGTTCTGCTAAGACGCCCTGAACAGGTGATTCTACGGATTCATGTATACATTGACAACCTATGAGAACCAACATTTCCACAGTCCGTTATATCACAGACCGCCGCGCCGCTTCAGCCGCCCGAAATCGGCGCTCATAAAGGAATCTTGACAATCAACCTTCAAACCTACCACAAACGAAATAGAAAATTTCTTAAAAATCGTCTTACGGTGAAGAGTGTTTTCATATGGATGTTTTTATGAATTTAAATTTTGATTGCACTAAAGTATACTTGACATTTATGTCTTAATATAAATGTCAAAATATTGGAGAGGCCTACGCCCAGCAGTGGACGAGAGTAGGCCGACAATGATGATGAGGATGACAATAAATATCAAACAGAAAAATGAACGGTATTAAAAACAGCTATGTGTAGATGTACGAAAAAGTATGTTGGAAAGACGTAAATAATATGACCATTAAAACCAACTTTTTCGTATGAAGATCATCTCGTATAATTTATAAGTTGTTTTGCAACTTTCACACAATGTTTTAAGAACATCCTTTCATTTAGAATATAATATGTAATTTTGTTGGCATTGACAACTAAATTAAAATAAACTTAAGAAACTTAAAGAAAAGTTTCCCGTCAAGTTGTGGTTCGGTTATAGGCCACACTACGTATTGCGAAACATATTTAAACTCAATTATTTCATTTATCTCCGAAAGTAAACTAAATAAAAAGTTTAGAAAAACTTTAACTGGAACTTCTTCAGACAAATTTTATTTTAACAATTACTAAACTTTGATATTGTTTAAACGAGAAACAGAAGGGAAAAGTTTACACTATGTGTTATAAACTTTACTCGTTTAGTAAGTTATTAATTTTAAAAAATAATTTTAAATTAAAATGTATATATTCGCGTAAATGTGTATTTCTTTTACGTACCTTTTCTCAAAAACGCTGAGTTGGTTTCTCCAGCTAATTCAGCCCCTCATTATTGTCATATCTTTTTGGAAAACTTGCAAAGTTCCCGAAGAACTTTTCTTTCATGTTAAAAAAACGGGATGATCGGCGAGAGTACACCTCGAGGCGGGTAATATTTTTTTCTTGAGAGCAGCGTTGCAAGGGCAGATTCGTTTGTTTATTGATGAACGCGAATGTTTTCGGGGAATTGGGGAGGAACAGCTATGGAGCGTCCTGCCTGCTACGCGGCGCCGACCGACTGCTTCGAACACGCTAGTCGCTTGGGATACCGCTTGCTTCGCTAGTGACGTGCGCAGTATTACCGTGCCCTTACCTCTGCCTTGGTGCGTACCCTAATCCCCAACGCGCGAGCCGCCGCACCGCTGCGTTTCAACTCTACAAGACCCCGACCGAACCACGATAACGTTCAGTCATATTTTTTTCAAACTTTATCACTATTGATGAACGTTATTATTATTAATGAAAGAGACGCTTCTGAGCTTCGGTCACTATAGATTATACTCATAGGCTGCTCTAACTTTAATCAACTCTATATAGCGCAATTTTCCCGAGCCTAATTAAGTTAACGACATAACATTAATTAAGCATCTCGGGAGACATTATAGCTTATATTACAGACAATAGAACGAACGAACGAAATGTCGTGAATTTATAATGTTATTTTAGAACATCTCTATGCGTAAGCCAAGCGCAGGGCGCACGCCCCCGCGCGCTTTTCGGCTCGTAAGCACCCAACCGCGATTCTATAGGTATATTATACTTATTGTATAGCTGTTTATGCATTTCGGATGTTTCGTATATTGATCAGATAAAAGTAAGCCTTAGGACGGCAATGTAATTCATTAATATATTTGAGCCTGAACAAATATATTTCGCAAAAGTCGCACCGTGTCAAGGATATCTGCGCCTTCTATATTAGTAAGTTATAATTACACCCGTGGCGTGGCACAGGTAGGGAAAAGTTTCCTTTAGAAAATAATATTATTGTGCCGTCCGTCATCACGTTCCGTCATTTGACATCCGTGAATTGTAAGAAAACTTTAATTTTCAATATTTCTATGTATATAGTCGTATGTATAAAATTTCAATCAATAATTTAAAAAAGTGGATCAACAATGTCGATTATCGGGTAATCGTTTTTATTTGTAAATAAAAATTGCGCAAGAATATTTCAGACAAAGCAAAAATCTGATATAAATATTTTTGTTGTGCGTTCAATTTTTGGTGGCGTTCGTAAAACGAAAGCCCTTAATGATTATCGACGGGTATATTTATAAAGGGAAGGATACGCACAGGTTACTGGGGCGTTGGCAAGGGATTGTACGTAGACATAACTACCGTCACATCACAGATGTGGGGAGCGAACAAAGGTTCAAAGGCACTCCTTAACTCTCGCCTACAGAAAGCGCAACTGGCAGCTTGATACTACTCACAGTACGACCAACGATTGAACAATTCATTCACATTCATAACGTCTTCGATATACGTATGTAATTATCGTACTTTAATAACTATTCAACAACTTGAAAACTATTATGAGAGACTTTGAATAGTTAGTCTTTACTAAATTGAACCTGAAAAGATATGGACCTAATAATAGAATCGCCGGAACTTGATATTAACATTAAGTTTTCTTATTATACTTCGTGGTTCTTTGAATGTCTGGTGTTTTATATTTAAGGTGATAAAGGTTCAATTGCGCTGTAGGGTTAGTTTGTTAACTCGTTAATAAACACAGCGTGCGGGCAATAGCTTTCGCTTCGTTAAACATTAATGCAATGACGGCGTTGATATATGAGTCGTGTCGAAATGTTGAAGTTTGCACCCTTTGTACTTCTGGGGTGGGATAAAAAGATTTAATTTAATTGGATGTGTTAATAAATTACATCCTGTATAAACACAGAACTCAGGCGGCGGCCTTAGCTTCATTGAATATTCAAATGACAGGCGTTCATGAAATCGTGTGGAAAATTTGAGGATGGAGGCTCTTTTTTACATTAACATAACTGTATTACCTCAAATAACCTGGTTTAAGGCGACGGTCGCAACTCGCGAGATATTAATTGAGTTGAGTTGTTATTGAGTTCGTAAGAAAGTTATAAATTGGATTGCACATGTATTTTTATAATTAAACGGGGCTCCTATAAATAGATGTGCCGTATTAGGTACGTTGCGAGATTTTACGGAAAAAGTTAAATTTACAGTAAACTACAATCTCTAACACACAAGTATTTTAAACTGTTGCGGGATCCAATATTCGCTCGTTACATCATGTTATTATTTTCCCTTCTTTAAAAAAAAGTCTGATGATAGTAAAATGGATCGTCTACAATATTAGTGGCAAACATTGATTACAAAAAGTCAGCACTGTTGCCATCAATGTGTGGAACTAAACGACACCCTCTAAAAATGCAATATTCGCAAAGAAATTAATTTATCAAGATATAGAAAATCTTAAGATAATCAATCATTAGTAATCTTTAAAAGATTTGAACGGTTAACATTTTAATAATAAGTCAAGTAACTCGCGGTTCAGTATACATTCTTATATGGGTCAAAAGTTATATGAGCGCTGAATCATGAACATAACAGAGAGATTGCAAGTCATCGAACAGAATGGAATAAATTTGGATTTCACTTCATTTTACGTTACTACATTCTAAATTTATATCTCACTAAGAATATGTATTATTTTCGTTTTAATTTTATAAATACGGGTGATAAAAATTTATTGATTACACGACGCCCTTTCCTTTCAGCGTCTTTAGAAGTACGTGAATCACAGTACGTTACTTAACAGCGACCGTTGCTTTGCAGGGCGCGAAACCCTTTCTCCATTAAACACGGAAAAATGTTTTCGATTTGGAATTTTTCACACTATACCACAATACTTAAATCTAACTCAGCTCTCAGAATTTACCAACTGATCGTCACGTGAAGAACAGCATGCATAAGCGTGTAGAAAATACATGAAAGACATTGTAGGAAATACATTGTAGGCGCCGCTTACGTCCAGCAGTGGCCTTAGCAGGCTGATGATAGTGAGTAACTTGTGCTTTTTTAAATAAAGTATGATGTGATACTATAAAATGAAAATACCCAGATTTATAATCGTAGGACAATTTATACTGATGTCTATTTAGAAGGATACTTTTTACATGGTTTCGTTTAACAAAAACACTTGTCGGCTTTTGCATTTTTTATTACTCATATATGTAGGTCAGTCTAGCTGTCTAGCCGAAGAAAGTCGTAAATCAAATTTTACCAAGAACAATAGAAATATTTTTGAGTACAAAGGGTGGCACTGATTGCGCTTACGCCTTTTGGTTCGTGCCCTTTTATTAAGGGACAGGACCGACTAGATCACGCGAACATGCATTTAACGCAGATTATAATTGACCCAGTAAACATTCTGTTACTCAAATGAATATCCATGGAAACAAAATCAATAATTGTAATAGCTATCTTTATTTAATATTAAAACTAAAATTAATTCTAATATTTGAAATACAAATAAAAATGTTCGTAGTTTTAATGAAATTCTTTTCAATTACTCAAAATTAATTAAGTCGGTACTTACAACTCATTTATGCTTTAAACAAATGTTACTAGGCATTACTTTCACAGAACACTATGACATAGGGTTCATCTAAAAAAGTGCATAAAGAGCTATCCTTCAAAGCTGGCAACGCATTGGGCACTCATCGGGTGTTGCAGATGTCCATAGGCGACAGTGACCACTTAACATCGGGTGGCCCGTGTGCCTGTTTGCCGGCTAAATATACAAAAAAAGTTGACAGACCATAGAGCAGTAATAGTGGAAATTAAGATAAATTTTTTCGATTTAGTATTACTAAACAGTAAAAGCAAAAGTCATGTTTTTTGCTCCCTTAGAGTTTATTATTCAGGGCAATTTTCGCGACAGCCAATGATGATTGTGGCGGCGCCCAGGTCGCGCTATGTTTAAATCTATAGGTACCATTAAAGATAATTGGACACCCTCCAGCGCCTACACGTCGATACATTGACGTTATAACGAGAAAGCATCTCCTAGTGGACTCCCTCGGCGATTCTTTATTCTTTTGTCATTATAGTATATAAATTACTATTTCAAATATATAAGCTAGAAATCATTTAAGTTAAATATAATGAAGCCACTGGACCGTATGCAAATGGCGTATATTATACATTCCAATAATAATTGTACCGCAGCAATGATATACCTACCTAAATTCATTAGTTTTAAATATAAAAAGTTTTGCAAAAGACGCCAATGAGTTTAATATCACAAAGCTTTTTAGAACAACCGGTACAGATTATAAATTTCAGCAATCCAAACCGGTCCTACATTTCTCACGTGATGCATGAATATCGTATAAAGCAATTCAGATGGATACGTCTTAATAAGACTTTTAGTCGAATTATGCAATGTTGCCCGTTTTCGACAACGTAAAAGTTCTTTGTTTATTAAATCTTAACATACTATTTCATTTAAGATTGTGTTTAATTGAAACCTGTAGTTAGAGAATGCTGATTATTTTCGGACTACAAGGTATAAACACAAGTACAAAATATAAGACAAGATTTTTCCTAAATGTATTTTCTTGGATAGACCAGGGACTTGATAACTGATTCCGATCGAGTTAACGTAGATACGTTTCGATACGGAAAATGGGAAGTTTGAAGCGAGCATGAAGCGAACTTAAGGATTTAATGAATGGTATTCAAAATTACTCTTGATTATTGGAAATATCCTTGAAGATCATTTGCGAATTAAAGTCATATTAGAATTCACTAATCTCTCCATGTTCCAAAGATTTCATTTTTTTTTTTATTTCAAATCACACACACAAATACACATACAAATAGAGACCATAATTTCGTAAGGAACGAACCCATCGGAGCGCGGTTTATGGTGACACAACACTTCCTTTATTAGAGAGAGATATCCGAGCTTTGCAGTGAGAAACGTGAGAAATGATAAAAAAGCACTTTGATGTGACATAAACGCACAATTCAGCCGCGCGAATGAGGTTTTCAGTTCATCTTAAGCTTATTGACGAATAAAAGCTATTCGATTTAACTACCACGCTACTAACACTTCGGCGTACATTGTTATCTTTTCACAACTAACAGAACTTTATCGCCACTAATCGTATACGCTAGGTATCTCATACGAATGTAGACGTTTTTTGAATTTTAAATATAGAACTACGGAAGACTAATGTAATGTAGATTAAAATTAAATTTATTAGTAATATTAATGTCTGGTACACAGTACCTATACTGCGAAGCTCAGATCTCTTAAAGACGAGATGATATTCGACGAAGTATCTATTCAGTTTGAACAAGTTGCAGCCTGGAGTGTTTCAGTAGCAACGCAGTTATATTAAGGACAGTACACGGACGGACACACTTTATAAAAAACTATATATACACACAGAAAGCCACACTTGAATGTGTACGTATGGTTACGTAACATGTAGTTATATATAATCGCTAATTAATGCATCATTAATATTAAACGCCTTAAGATTTATATAAAATGATTTTACTCTAGCGGTTACCCAACATAGTACTCAATTGTCTACAATTCGTGTTTCTATATGTTTATATTACAAACGCTGAAAATACACGAGTTAAATGGGAAACGGAAAGTCACAAGAGCAACGTGACAGCCTCGTATGTTGTGCATTTCCTCATTGACTATTCTGAGAGGATTTCCTTCGGTGATTCGAATGTAGTTCGAAAATCGTACGTACGATTTGACGGTGCCACAAACTGAGAATTGAGGAATTTCTCGTTTCCTGACAATTAGAATTATATCCGTTTCCCGACATTGGTTATACCGCTAGGAATACTATCGTGTGTATGTCAGCTTGCTGTTATTATACAGATTTATATAAAAAGGTGCATATAAAAGTTTGTACATTTGTTTGTTTGGATGTTTTATGATTTGTTACAATTTAGTACTTACATATAATATATATTACTAATGACGATATACGCAAAGTGGCTGCCGGTGGTTGGATGCGAAGAGCTGAAGATCGAGCTCAGTGATGAGCTACTGGAGAGGGCTGTGTCCAGCAGTGCACGACGATGATATACAACTACTCTATAATTCATCCTCGTGTACCCATGTCCGAAAGTAATATTTATTCTTATTTCCCTAATTTACATTAATTTCATTTGCATATTTTATTTTTCTCATTTTGAAGTGAAAATAAATATAAGATAACAACAATGAAATTAACAGCCAGCCGTCCGCCATAATTAATTTGTAGCCTTTTCACACGGCGGGCAACCCTTGTGAGCTACCAACATACATTTCAGCGAGCCCTTTTTGTAAGGTTTTTAATATTTAACTCCTGTACACATAACTGACAATGTGTTCCACAAACTAACTTTGCTTAACGTCTCAATACTACCAGCAAAATACACTATTTTAAGAAAAAAATTACTTCATCTACTTATATTTCATTTAGAAATTTTCCGACATTAAACTACTTTTTTAAATATTTCTAACATGTATTAGTGACGATAGCCACATCGGTTCAAAGTAAATTTCAGTTTACTCTACATGTACTCAACTATTTTGTATTCACTATTTGATTATTATATTTTGGACAAGAGCATCTTTATGAATGAGACATATTTAGAATCTTGCCTTATAATGTCTATATAGCCAACAGTCGTACAATGATTCTACATCTACGACTACGTGCATGATATAAATAAAAAAGTGCTGTTGAAATATATTAACACACATCATATTTTCCTCTTCGCTGGATACCTATTGCACCTATGAATAACTCATTCATCTCGTACACTCAAAGCAACAGAATGCCTTTACATTTTCACCCCTCATTTCACTGTAGCATTTCGAGCTCTTATTAAATTTCTAATTGACTGGCACGTTGGTTATTAAAGAACCATATGAATACACTCTTTGTACATATTTCGAGTCCAGCAATGAAAAAGTATTGCTTCCAATTAAAGTCTGCTTTATTCATACTGAATGCGTTACATAATATTTGTTCATAGGAATATGTAAAGGTAGAAAATAGTTGCAGATTCTCATCATACGCTTAAAAGGTAAAATTTTGCAGTTGGAGGTCCGTCATGATTAGATGACGCTACAAAAATATTTTTAACGGTGCTTTTCTTGAATTGCCATGTTAGTTTTCACTTTAACAACTGGATTTCCAAGCATTTCACACTCGTGGTTAGGTGCGAAATATATAACAAAAAAAAACACGCAATCCATTTACATACAGCCTGCTGTTAACAGGTTGCTATAATCAGTTAAATAATCTGTTGTTGCAATAGAACAATTCTCAAATGACACAAATTTATTTATTTATTTATTCCAATTACAATTTAGACTATATCTATCATAACTGATGTCCCAATTAGATAGTATAGTCGATGTCAATGATACAAATGTCAATTCAATGAAATGAATTAATTCAATAATGTCAAATAATGAAATGATATTAACAAGTTACTAATAATGAAAATGTTACAATAATTAAAAGTTTAAATTATAAAAATGTCGTTAACGTAAGTCATGTAGTCATGTATATAGGTGCTCAATACGAATATCGTATGCATTTATAACTTTTAAAATGCGGCTACATAAAAACCCCTGCATCCTATCAGTCCTGTATCAGAAATATAGAGCACTTGGATGAGCAAAATTTTATTACGAATATTTTAAACGGAAACTACGGTAGAAAGAGCGACGTTACTCTGTATCATATGTGAATGGAAGTCTCCTAACAATAGGATTGAGTGATGTGTATTTGCATGGAAAAACCAATCAACGGTCCGCACGGTGGTATTTTCCCTATCACTTTAGTATTTCTATAGTGTGATAAAATTGTATAAAACTGTGATTACCGGCTACGTGAAAAACTTTAAAAATGTTGAATATATTATATGATAATTTGATTTTAACCGTCACCAAGCCTCTCGTAGAACTTGCGCGTACACCGAGTGCAGCACTGGTCGAAGGTGGCGTGGGATATACCTAAGCGGCATATCTTAGTATCGTAGGCTGTTATCTTAGTATCGTAGTTAGTTAGTTGCCTTCTTGCCTCAACTTAGTTAGTTAAGCCCCTTATACTGTAGTATCAATACCCTCTCAGAATAAGCATAAGGCCATATTTTAACACGCTGGCCAATTGCCGATTGTCAGACTTCAAACAGTAGTGAACACGTTGCCTAACGATACTTACCTCCGCCGTCATACAGTGATGTTTAATCCAAGAATGCTATTTTTTAACCAGAACCGTTCTATCATAGCCTATGACTGATATGTTCAAACTTATTATTTGTAAACAATAGATACATATTTATATGTGTAGCTACCATCTCTTATTTACAAAACCTCCACTTCCTACCGCAGGGGCGGTAGCTCGCTACGACACCTCAACGGATATGTCGTCTCCACTGGTTACGGGCTTCATTGTATTCACGTTTATCAATACATAATACCCAGTAATAATGTATACTGGTAGTTTTACGTTATAACTGGTATGTAGGTATGTAATGATAGGGAAATTTGGCACTCCGTGCTCTCTGCCTACCCCGTAAGGGACCTGGAAAATATGTATGTATGTAAGATAGTTTTTCAAATTCGACAGCTAACAGATAAAATTACAACTCTCACCGAACTTTACTGACGTTTCATCGTCCATTATATTAGACTTTTTTTTATTGCATACTATCTCAAATTATGAAGGGGTTAAGTAGTGAACGAAACCGGTAGTCATTTATGAAGAGGCCGATGGATATCAACAGGCATACCAGGATTATAAGGGTAGCGATATTTAGATACTCGATGCTCTCTGCCTGCCTCGGAAGGGATCTAGCGCGATACTAAAGGAAGTGTGACCAAAATATTCTTTCACCAATTATAAGTCCAACTAGTGTGAGTTCACAACTATGTATTTGGAATTGCCTCCAGTCCCTAATCCTCGTAAACCCATCTCAAACAGATACGAGTACAATTGTGTTTATTAATAAATTAGTATCTGCAAATTCTATTTTTCCACTCAGGAAGCTCAATTATTTACCGTATTGGTATGTTACAAAAATAGCGATTGTGTTCCTCACCGCGTAAATTATATTTACCCCCAAACATACCTGAAGGTATTCCAAATTTATATCAATATGTCCCAGTGAAAGAAATCGTATTTGGTAAGTAATTGAAATACTCCACAATCTCCGTTTCAGCCTCTCTACATATGTACATATAGGTAATAAGAATTTTAGATGGGAGGAATTGATCGCCCACATCTATAGAATACTGTTTATTTATTGATATCGAAAAATAATGTAATATTTAAGCAGTTCTATAAGCCGTATAAATGAGCCATAAATTAAGGGAGGCGAAATAACCTTTTTCGACGCACCCCACCTGTTAGGGTAAGTTATTTGGTATAGGCGTATGTTACGCCAGAGAAAGATATAACCGTCGGTGTGTCGACAAATTATATCAAGATGTTTTCTGGCGAAATTGCCAAGATCAGTACTCCTAAAGCCGTACAATTTTACTAAAGCCTTAAAACGTGACAACGTTAAGAATTCTATTCCCTTATAAAAAGCCAGTATCAATGACGGCCGGTTAGAGATAGGCAACTGTACAAATAGAGAGTGGGTTTTATTTCTCAGTTACAAATTGAAGGCTTTGTAACATTGACATTGAATTGTGGATATGTATACCAACCCTCAAAATACCAAGGGATTGATAAAGTTTTCAAAAATTTCATTGGCGACGGAACTTGGTTAATATCGTAGAACACGCTGTAGAATGTAATATATTACGCTTTTGTTTAAAAACTTTGTACGCGTAGAAAAGTTTAACGGAAACGGGGCGACCCACGAGCTTGTACCGTTGTCCTGTTGTCTTGTATTAGCTGGAAAACATTTGTAAATCTATACACGGCCTCAGAGGAATTTGAATTGGATAGTATCAGATACAATATAATTATGTTAGAAAGCTGTATTTGTATTCTTTACCGAGCAATGCGATATTGGTTCTATTTTTTATATTTATGTGGATTAGTGGTTTAAATCCTTGCTACAATCAGTTCAAACAATGGCATTAATTGCCGTTCTCGTACTATATTTCTCAGAGGTGATTCATGACTAACAATAAGATGACAAAAGAGTTGATGATAATACCTACAGTACGTAATAAATATCCCATGGGAACGACAGTGTTGAAGTCGTATTTTTATTTAATTATTGTAAGAGATATGTACATAGCGATTTATTTGCTTCAACCGAAATGAATCGAAATTATTTATGTTTCGTTTGCATCCCGTATTTTTCCATTTATCTCGGAGTTACAAATAAAATATTTTTAGGCACGTTATACCAATCTAATAAATAAATATTAGAAAAACGAGAACGTCTATAACAATGACAATTACTTTTACGGAGATCAGATACTGATTGATATTCTTGTATTGAAATAAATTCAACAGACGAATATTGGGAACAAAATAATCTAGACATTGCCCAACAACTGCCCCGTCAGTTAAAATCCGATCTGGTCAAGATATGTAAGTCTTGTCCCCCTTGACACCTGTATGCACCAATATTCACATTGTATAACAGCTTATTATACATATTAGTTACAACTGTACTTCACCAAAAGCTCTAGTTCTAGTTACCACAAGATATCAACCAGTCCGCGAAAGCATAAATTTTTTATTACTCATTAATTAAACCCGATATTACTATCTTCCTGTTAATGATACGATTACTATGTTTATAGAGAACAAGATGGACTTTAATTGAATGAAACACGATACAACTGTTAAACATTTATTTTGTAAATTTAATAGTACAAATTAACATTTAAATGCTGAAGTATCGGTGACATTTGACTAGCCTCGCCTTACTCGAATTCGCAATGTAATA
>DWME01003900.1:0-17273 GCA_018244795.1 Parelbella ahira ahira
GTTAAACGTTCCACTGTTGTGCAATGGGTCCTTTCTCACAATAGAGAGGGTTAAGACTACAGTCTGCCATGCTGCTAATTGCGAATTGGCAAGTCATAAAAATATCGTAAACATATAACTACATTTTACTAATGTAAAGTGAATGTTATCTCATCAAGCGTTTCATCTCATAAATACTAACAAATTTAATTCTATTTATGTCGATCTTGTATTATTGAATCCAATGAAACACTATTAAAGAAAAAGCTATTTTCATTTAAAATACAAAGAATACATATAAAAGGATCTATTATCTAAATCGCCCTAAGTTTTCTGAACAATAAAGACAATATATTTATCTAAACACACGGGGATCAACAACTATACCCGGCTTCAAAGGACCTGTGCGCCCCGCATTCGTACCCAACTGTTTCTGTCGAATCGACGAATGGTTATGCTATTTGTCAACATGACGGATTCGAAGATCCTGTGTTTGGCAGATGGGTAATGAAATATTTTTTCTCTTGGAAACAGAATCCATAAACAAAAGGCACTCATCCCATTTTCAATTCAATTCACGAGAAAGCAAAGCCGCCACGATCGAAAAAGGGAAGAGAAACATTGGCAGATTATGTTAAGGACGAGTTATTCAATTTATGTAACATCGATACATAGAGAAATATTCGATATAGGTATAATATAGAATGTATGTAACCCGTTTGTTAGTAGTAAATAATGGTTTCGTGTCGTCTGTATTAAACTCGATGTACTCCCGCGGCTTAACCCCCGGAGTGTAATGCCGTAATATATAAACTGAAATTATTCGAGGCCGCAAAAATTTTATTTCTGCTTACAAAGTTGTTATAACACAACATTCGCGTATAATAACAAGGAAACAATATAGGTACCTACAGCTGTATATTTAACTACCTACTTAAAATTGTTCAATAAACTAATTCATTTCTTTTTACATAAACATTATACATATTTTCCTGTTTTATTTTTCTTTTAATTCATGTATGGACACAAACAGCAAAAGCATATAATGGAACAACGTACTATTTTAACAGCTTTTGAAAGCAAACCATGGCAAAAGACATACGCGAAACAGGGTTGCCAGATAACCGAAAATCCTCAATAAATAGAAATAAAACTACTCAACTTTAAAGCATTTCGTATATGTCAATTTACTACCAATCAAAACACAATTAATAATCAGAAATCTTCAGTTTTATATAGTTATATTAACACGGTTACAACATATAAACCAGACATGTTTTAATCGCAGATCGTCACATCTATTCTGCCAACCCTATATTTAAGCCGTGAGCTTGCGTGCCGCACGCACGCACTGTGATAAATCTATCAACACTTCAGGGCAGGAATAGACTTTCAATTTTCACATGCGATTGGTTTACAAATATTCCACTATTTCATCTGCTTTTTTCACAAATTTACATACTATAAGCCTATATTATTATATTTAAAAAAAAAGTTGGTCAAATATACACAGTTCAAAAAAAATGAGGCAACACTACATATATTTCTGCCGTGAATCAGCTGTAGCTATAATAAATTGTGTTTAGATCTAAAAAGTATGATTGTCGGTCAACGTGTATTCTAGAGACGACCATCTCAATCCTCAGGAGTAGCTTCGAACCTGTAATTAACTTCTAACTACTCCTACTAACGATACTAACTATATGTGACAGCAAGTAAATTGACTGTTTCAATGTGCTTTAACTCGTACCGATGAAGAAACAGATTGGTCGCTGATCAATCTGATAAATAATTAATCATTATCATCGTCAGCGTGTTTAAGTCCACCGCCGGTGCGAACACATCCCTCCTCTGAGGAGTTCTTTCAACCTGATAAAGTGTCATCATCGTCGTCAGCCTCTAGATGTCCACTGCTGAACATAGGTCCCTCTAATCGGCGCCACTTCCTACGGTCCTGGACCTTCCGAATCCAGCAGCTTCCCGCTGTCTTCTTCAGGTCGTCAGACAATCTGGTGGAAAGGATATAAAGTGATAAGGTGTATACAATGGAAAATATATACAATAGTGCGTATTATATTACAATGTATATATGTATATAACCAATATCATCTTGTAAGTCAAAAGCATCAATTAGGTAATGACTCAATCGACACAATGACCATTGCGTGGCCTGATTGGAGTGCTCTGAGTTTGTACATATGTATTATTACTATTACCAAATACAAGACATATCTACGAGTAGGTATATGTGTGTATGAAATTTGGTTTAAGACATAATTACATTTTTATTTATAACTGCAACTTCATCACAACATCAGCTTCTATTTTTCTACTATAGAACACAATGTGTGGTAGCCCTCGGTCCTTTGTTGATCCCACACAGCTCACCTCATTACATATACGTAGCATTAGTTATTACATAAATATATATAATTGGATTAAATTATTGTCTCTTTTAAAATGAAAAACAAACCCATGGCATTGCTGATATTTACCTAGGGTCCCGCGGGACACTAAGGTATAAAAAAGAAATAGAAAAAAGAATAATTACAACAGATTAATAAAAAAATTGTAAGGTTACTTATCAATTGAAGAACCCTATGTATTTCTCTTTTATATCTTAACTTGCAAATGAAGAATAGTACAAAACTGCAATTCAGTAAAAATATAACAACCTCAATTGAGAGCCTGAATACGTACATATGGAACTGAAGTGAATTTTCGTGTACGAATCGTATAATAAGACATCCGTTTCAATAAAGCTTGAACGTTCAACACTGCGCTTATTATCAAAGGTACCTAGTACGGGAGTGGACGGAGCCAATGAATAGCGAGATTATGAGGAAACTACTTCAGCATTGCAACACATATACCTCTCTTAGAGAGACGGAATGACAGAGCTTCGAATACGTACTTAAAAGAGATTATACACGAAACACGACAACTAACTGTATCGTTTTTATAATAAGGTTTTAATACTTTTTAATGCTCACATGTACCTACATTAATTTTATTTTTATATTATGTTTCATACTGATTTGTTCAGTGAACAAAATTAAGTATGGTATTTTAGAGGCTTTGATTTCAGCCTCCCATTAATAATTTCTGAGGATATATGACTGGCACTCTTAACTTCAAAAAAATATCGCTTAAAAGTTTCTTTCTTTATAAATGTAACATTACGCCTGTAACCCCAAAAGGGGTAGGCAGAGGAGTGTAGTACACTCCCACGTTTCACCAGTTACTTTTTAAGTCCCATGGATAGGTGGTGAGCCTATTGCCATACACCGAACACAGTTCCAGACTTCGAGTCACTACTAGAAATTTAAAATTAGAAAAATCCAATAGCACCCGACCTGGGATTTGAACCCAGGACCCCTTGACCGGCAGTCGCGCTTGCAACCACTCGACCGACGAGGCAGTCTAGGCATGCTTTATAAATGTAAACCACCGAAATATCTTACAATCGATAGAAAATATACTAAGCTGTCCTAGATTTAAGTAATGTTCATAAGTACTTTTATTCTCCAATAAAACGATATTCGCCATCATAAATATCGATTTGCCATCGAGATAAGTTAACGGGCTCTGCAACATGGAAACCGTTACATCTATTTTACGTGCCTACTATTATGGAGGTTCTTCCTACGTTCATGCTATGGGACATTTTTTGGATATACTCATGGGGTCCCGTGAGATTTCTTCGATGTGATTGAAGAGAGTTGTTCCCCAAAAGAGGCTGCAATATACTTTAATCTACGTCGATATTGTCTGTACTAGATCTACATAAATGTGAAGAAGTATTTGTACCCCTTTTTAAGAATCTTGGTATGGTTAAAGCTCACATATGTATGTAAGGAGTGCTAGAAAGTAACATTTAGATATATACATATATTCTGTATTACAAATATCTACCCTAAATTGATTTTAAAAAATACTTATTATTTATGTCATCTCTCAGTGTCAGATATACACATAACAGTATTTTGTCAATCAGTAGCACAGAGTTAAAATTTATAGAAATGTACTCTTTGACATATAAACCTTAATAGCGTATAAACTGAAAAATAGTATGGATTACTCTTCACGATTGAATCTCATTTTGTTCTTATAAAGACTAATAATGCTCTAAGGCTCAAATCTGCCTAGGTAAGTAATACTGATTGGTTTGATATGGCATAACATAGAAAATAAGATGTTCCTGTCATTAACTGCTGAAACGTGGTACTATTCTATATTCCTCTGCCTACCCGTTCGGGGATTACAGGCGCGATGTCAGTGTACATACGTGCCAGAGATTCGAATCCCAGACCGCCACAGTAGGAGACTGTAATATAAATTTAAATCACTAAGCTTTTACCACTCTTTTTGATGACTTATGCATACTTATGACTGTTGCGTTGATCGAGTGGTTGCAAACGCGACTGGCGATAGAAAGGTTTTGGGACCATTCCCCGGGTCGGATACTCGTTGATTTTTCCAACTTAGATTTTCTAGTAATTTTCTAGTACTGGCTCTGAGTTTGGATTTATGCTCGCTGCATGATAATAGGCTAACCCCCTATTACAAGTTGGAACGAATATCACAATTGGTGAATCGTAGGAGTGCACTACACTCCTCTGCCTATCCCTCACGACTAATACCTACAGTGCTCAAATTATGTTTCGTCAAAATATAGGTACCTGCTATGAATATACCTTAATCTATAACGGTGTCATATCGATCCGGTTACAAGTATTCAAAGTAATGTCACAGACTCAGACAAGTTTATATATAGGTCACAAAGGTGACCTACATACAAACCTTAGAGTGGTTCATTTCGAATATCATGCTACTATACATTAGATAAAGATCGTGAAATATTTCAAGTGCACAGTAAACTGTGACGTTCAATTTATAGTAAATCAGTTAAAGTAGTGACTTTAACTGAGTTATTATAAATCTGGAGTGCCAGAACACGTCAGCTCTGGCGGCTATCGGTTCTGCGACAGATGTGACCAGCCCACTGCCACTTCAGCTTATTAATCTTTGGGCTATGACCAGCTACGTGGAGTGACGATATACGCAACGTGGCTGGCAGTTGTTGGATGCGAAGAGATGAAGATCGAGCTCAGTGGCGTACCGTCGGATAAGTCTATACCAGCAGTGGACGGGAGTAGGCTGATGATGATGACGATGAAACTCACTCAGTCAAGTTTATTAATAGGTGCGTTTAGTGATTAATAACAGTTGTTAAGCTAAATTTTAAGTTTAACAGCGACGGTTTCGCGTTGAGAATTGTCGTAGGTACTTTATTTCATTTTAGCGATCGCTTCGTAAAATATTTGAAGTCTTTTCTCAAGCTATCGAGCTATTATTTTTACATTATTGTGCCAGGTTCCTTACGGGACAGACAGAGTACACTGAAGGTCAAATATGAAAGTTCACAGACCTGACATGCGCTCAAATTATATCAGTGCAACTGTATAATATCAATACAAACATACCTACATATGTCACGCGCATTTCCCATAGAGGTCGACAGAGATAAAGAATTTTCACCTGCTCCGGTCCTGGAAGAATTCTTTCACCGCTCACGTTCATTATAGGTATCATACATACTCGTCTAACGAACTTAAAATCCATCATCATCATCGTCATACTATTTTAGTCCACTGTTGGGCATAGACCTCCTCCAATGAGCGCTATAACGCTGTGCCCCCGGCTTGTTAAAATTAGAAATATGTAAATAGCCACACAGTGGATACATTACTCAAATGACCACAAAGCGAAACATCGCAACGTAGATGCGAGCAAAAACACCTGCGCGGAACGTAAGTCGGCAATTTATAAATAGGTATAGTAACCGTATCTACGTTTGAAGGAACGAGTACGGTGTCGCGAACGTGGCGCGGTCATTTGCGGTGACGCACTTCAGAAACTCACGGGCTCGGGCAGGCCAAATATGTATGTACATATATATACGAGTCTTATTGTGTTTATTTAACTGAAATATTATTTATAAATCAAATTACATCTTAATATATAAAATTTTCATGTCACACACAGTGTTTGTAACTAAACTCCTCCGAAACAGCGTGACCAATTTTTTATGTATATTTGGTAGGTCTGAAAATAAATCGTAGACTACTTTTTATACCCCTAAGTGATAAGGGTAGTCCACTCCAAAAGAATTTTTTTTTTTGGGCAACATTTTTTATTATTTTATTTATCATTTGGCATTAAAATGCATATAAACCTATATTTTCACCTTTGTACCACGAACCCTATTTTTAGTAGCGATATTAGTATTGCCGTCCAGTCGATATTGCAGCTTTAAACTAAAATAATTTATATATGAACACAAAGTTTTCCGGGTCAGCTGGTATTAAAAATTTATTATTTCGTTAGTTTTTATCTATGTACAATCAGTGATGAAATTATATTTAGAACACAATACCATGTATTTAATACTTTATAGCATTCTTTTCTTGCTAACTCAGGGTGATGAAAGTATAGGTGACAGGTCTATTGTCATCATCATCAGCCTATCTCAATCCACTGCTAGACATATTCCTGCCCCAATGAGCGCCATCGCGCCCTGTCATTAGCTTGTCGCATCCAGCATATGTCTGCAGCATTTCGCAGATTGTCATCCCACCGAGTTGACCGAATTGACCGAGCCGCAGTCTCAGTTCTAGAACACACACACCTGCTCCACCGGTGGTCGGTTCTTCGGCAGATATTCCCAGCCCATTGCCACATTGACAGATCTATATATCCCTGTAACAATCCAATACATACATACATACATATGTCCATATACAGCGTATATGTAATAAATAAGCTTTAATACATACATGACTTCAAATATGGTAAAAATAACGTTCTACGAAGAATAAATATTGAAAACTGCCACTGACATCAAAATCAATTCAAGGGGATTAGGCTGCATACTTGGATTCCAACAGGTAACCGGGAAGTATTTTAAAAAGAGTCGGCCGTTTATAAAATGTTTCTGTCAAAATTTGACACTTAATAAAATATTAAAATAAATTATTGCCACATTTAAATATGTTTGGATTTCAATCTGTAATTTACAGAAATAAAAAAAGGATATTATTCTAATTTTTACAACACGATAATTATTGCGGTAACGCCCAGTATTGTAAGTCAAAATAATTTAAAAGAACTCACACTAAAAGTATGCACGTATTATAATAGATTAATAATTTTAATAGTTTAATAATTTTAATACTTTAATAATAATGACAGATTAAATGAAAATATACCTACCTTTTTTATAGCCCAAAGATTTCTCAAATTATATTAATTAATTGTAATACGGTGAGTAATAACTTTCTATTAGCAATCTACTAATCGGAAATATATTATGAATTAATGATTTTAAACATAAAACCTACATTATACGATAATTTAAAAAATGTTCTCCTATTTTAAAAATATTATTTTGAAAACGAGGTCGTTCAGAATTCTCACTCGGTGTTGTAAATAGTTAATAACTTCCCAAACCAAAACCCACAATGGTTACGTACTTACGCTGTTCCAGCACAAGTGTTGCAATTATATGAATTAAAATTTCCCTACTGCTCTGCACCGACTGAAAATAGTTAGATTAATATTTAAAATGTCAATTTCAAATCCGTTCCCAAAATTATAGTTTGGAATGTGAAATAACTTAAAATGTAAATAGTTAAAATATACATAATAAGGGTATATGGTTTTAGGCATAAGTAAATTTCCAATATAACATCGTCATCGCCATCCTCAGCCTGTTCCCGTCTACTACTGGACATGACCCTCGCCCGCAGAACAACAATGATAATACATATAACATGCATACCTAAAACAGTATACTGTATATACCTATATCAAAGTAAACTTTACGGTCGCAATATCGAATTCCCCTTACGGGCAGACACAAAGGATGCGGCCTGGATGAGGACATAGAATTTCTTCCAGTAAGTAACACAGTCCCCGGGAGGAATCTAAAAATGATAAACAACACGCCCGCGGGAGAATTACGTAAAGACAAAATAAATAAAAGGAAACTTTTAGGTCCGCCGTTAAAATCACATTAGGCACATCGCGAGTTTTAAAAGTGTAACTGTGAAAGTATTGAAAATGGACGCGGCTGCTTCGATAAATATACCCCAGGGACGGCCTTCTGTGCTCTCGAATAAAAGCAGGATGTAGAGGCGACGAAGCCCCCTAATTAGATGAGGAACAAACACCGCATTAGGGTCAACAGTAGTCTGGTGCCGCCTCGTCTCTACATTATTACGATAAATCTTCAGTTATACCGTTTTAATTGTCGCTCTACCAACCATTTCTGGCTTCCTTATTAATCTTATGAAGACTTACGTAGAAATATTTACTCGTCAACATTTTTTATATAAGCATTTTTATGTATCCTATATATGTATGTAACGTATATGCTGGTTTTCATTCATATGTATTCCAATAATAACATGTACTAAATTGTAACTTTATTCCGAAACCAAAGAAAAAGATTTGTACCGAACGTGTGAAAGCACAATATTAAATGCAGTTTAAAATTTATTTGTACTTAAAAGCGAGCATTAAAGTAATTTATCTGACTAAAACATTGAATGAGTGCCGTGGCTGCAGTCCCACTCAATTCTCAATAAAGGAGAATACTCTTGTTTAATACAATAGTTTTTGTTTTCACTGAATTAATCATTTAAATACCAATTATGTTTTTAATATCTCATATTTAAACTATACATAAATTGAATTAATTTAATTTCTACAATATTATCTTTCTAAAAAATTAAGAAAGAAAATCATTTATTTCATTGCAAAAAAATAATACAAGAATTAAGAAAATACAGCAATAATAGGGTGGCCATATCTAACTTGTTAAAAAATATATAAAGGCATGGCATACATAGAAATTTCGGCATAATACTAGATTTACACATATTGTTAGTTTTACCCGGACACCGTCATGACAACTGGTTTCGGTGTGACTGACCCATTTACGAACACCTTTTATACGCGCACAGATATGATTATACACTGAAATATTTTAATTGTTATTTTTAATCCTATCAATAACCTATTTGTAACAAAGTATATTTTTTTAAAATAACAACGCATTACTTTCAGTGGCAAGTTACTTAAGAAGGTCTTCCATAAACTTAAAATCTTAAAGCCGCGAATGTAACAAGTCCCCTTTATAGCATAAGCTGTAAACATCTATTATATATAAATATATATACATCTGTTATATATAAATATAACAGATGTATATACATTGCAATCTTTATTTACAGGTATGCAACAAGATATTTGGGAACGCATCAGCATTGGCCAAACACAAACTGACGCACAGCGACGAGCGGAAATACGTGTGCATTACTTGCGCTAAGGCGTTCAAGAGACAAGATCACCTGTAAGTTTCGACACTTAACTATAAAATAATATAGAATTCAACCTGTGCACATTATGTGACGCTTGGTTCATAGAGAGCCAACACCCGAATTTGAGTGTCATTTGTTTTAGATAGCAATACGATTATTATTGAACCGATGGTAGGACTGTCGTTTATGTGACAATACTGTTACATAGATGGCAGCACTATTGCCTCGCGGACAGTACTATTGACATCCAGGCACCAGCGCAAAAAAAGATGTCAGCACTGTTACCTAGATTGCAGCACTGTCGCTTAAATGGCGGCATCATTATCTTTGGATCCGGTGTATGTGCATATTAAGTAATTGGTCCTTTCTCTTTATTTTCTTTATATTGATATACAGGTGATTTATCCTTTTTTCTTTTTATAACATTGTGTTAGGTTCTGCTATTAATCGTGATATTACTATTTAAATTAGAAATGATATTAAATCAACGCACATAACTTTATAAGATGTATGTGCCAGTTTGAGAGGAATATTATAAGCTGCTAAATTATCGCAGCTAACTCCTTTTAACCATGAAGCTTTCAAATTTGGCGTTTACGTAATAATTTTTTCTATGCTTTTAATGGTACGTCCCATCACTTAGGTATACTCAAAAAAGTTGAATGTTTTGACACATTAAACGTAAAACTTTCATAGTGCGAGTAACACGACTACTCTCGGTTAAACTGTTTTAAAATTCAATCCCATCTGTTTTGTTTGTTACGTCTACTAATTTATGCGCGAGTCTTTGCCATTTCGCGCACACGTGTAAGGTGCCCTTAATCTGCGCTTAAAGTACGCATGAATATTAATGGCATCATCACGCCTATAAACACAAGTATCTTGTGTGTTGCTACCTCGTAAACATTTCTGCTCCTGTAAAATAAAATTATTAAAAGAAACTCGATACTGGCGAGGTACAAAGTTAGAGGTTAGATTATCGTATTAAAAATAAAACATATATGTTCTTGTTCTTTATTTAAATGTTATTTGTTTATAAATAATTTTAACAAATATGATTTGCGACTAATCCCCGCAATAGAAAATCATAATTCGTATATTGTAGTTATAACAAAATAACAAGAAATTTTCATTAGTAGCAAAAGAACTGAACGGATATTTTATAAGTATTTATTCCTGTTTTATTACGAAAAGTAAACTCTGATACTTCAAAATGCAGAACAATAATGAATAAACATTTCTTCATAAATCGTATTACAAGTTAACAGTGACAAAAAAGGATCGCAGTTGAAAGCCCTAACTCAGTTGACTACGACAATGACTATCAATGACCTCATATACTCACAACGTTGACTTCATCGAGTTATCAGTACACCTATACAACGCAGTGATTTCATTATCTACGCCAACGAAACATCAATGAATACACGATTTGTAGCACCGTATAACACATGCTATGACTGTATAACATACGCTTTGTGGCCATTCAAACGCAATGTGTCATAGCAAATTTATACAGAATTCGCAATACCGCTGTTCTAAATTCCAAGTAAAAATGATAATTATCTACACGTGCACAGTTTTATAATAAATAAAAGAACAAAAAAATAGAGGACGTTTCAAAGCACAATGGCTCATATCGATGGATTCACTTCGCATACTAATGACGTCATTTCGGCCACACGTTCGTAACTTCGGCTGAATTGGCACACTTAAGTGCTTATGTTCACGTTGGGATAAATCGATGGACTTACCTCAACGATAAAATAGGTACACAGAATTTCGATGAATTATACATAACTCTGCAGTTCGTATAAGAATATTATAAACCATTAAAATGGATTCTAATATTATATACCCCTTTGAAAAGAGTGTTAGTTGTACAAGAAGCAAGACTGTAAGGATAGTGATTTTTGGTGCCCGGTGTTCTCTGCCTGTTCCGTAAGGTACTCATAGAATAATGATGATTTCAAATTTTCTGAACTATTTTGTGAAAGATAGTGTTTTTAACATATCACACTCTAGTCGCAAATGAGCGATATATAAAAACTCCCAGCAGGTAGTTCGTCAGTGTCCTTAAAGTGTTAAATTGTTTGCAGCAACGGCCACATGTTGACTCACCGCAACAAAAAGCCGTACGAGTGCAAAGCGGACGGCTGCGGCAAGTCGTACTGCGACGCGCGCTCGCTGCGGCGACACACCGAGAACCATCACCAGCCAGCCTCTGAAAGTACGTACTCTCTCTAGTCACTCCACAGAGGACCTGGCGTGATGGTCTTATAATAATAAACACAGCAACTGTTCAGAATCAAGTCAAAAATACTTAAACAAATGAAAGGTCCATCCAAAAAAAGAAATAAAGGAATTACGATGGTCTATACAAAATCTATCGCATACCGAGACTATATCCTATCATACAAACACTTGACTTGACAACTTATAATACGTCGATGAATTCATCCACAAAATTATCATAATTTTCTGTAAATTATAAGCAAGGTTAGTCCGATGTGTATATTTTTTTTATTTCTCGTACCAGTATTAGAGGAGCCCATTTAAAAATTTAAAGTAAAAATATTACCACGTCGAATTATAAAGTAAATTATAATGTTTACAACACAAAAAAAATTTTACTCGAGTAAAATTCTTATCATATCAATAGCAAGCGAGCAATTATAGCTATACCTACTATACACCGGCAAGCTTCAAGGTTTGAGAAATAGTTTTCTATTTAAAAATGAACTACATAACACTGTTCCTTTTTAAAAGGAGTTGATGCGTAGTGAAACAATCGTGTAAAGTTACGATAATTAACATAAACTTTTCGTACAACATAATATGTACAATACTGTAAGTTGAAAACCTTTTAACGTTTTTTTCATTTTGTTTATAGAAAATAAGAATAGTAGTAGCCATGTTTCTGACACGAGCTCTCGGGAACAGGACTCGAAAGCTGTACGCGTCCCATCGCCCATCTCACCTACCCACACCAACAACCATCTGCATTCTGACGTGAGTATTCTTTGTAATCAATCTATCAATATTTATTTAATAACATGTCGACTTTATCTCCACAACATTGCTTTTTAATTAGATCTAATTTGTATCCCAACCTAAATCCGCCACCATTAATTATTTTCCTATAGGTAATACAATTGTTTGTGAAACATTCCAAAATTTTACTGAAGACAATTGTTCTGAAAATATAGGTACTTCTTTAACTCATATAATTTTTCCATTGAAGAGGGCAGTAAATAGTGACATAGAAACTGTAGATAATTCTTAAAGGTGTTGTTTTTAACTATCTTCCGTGATAAATGAAAGTAACATACAGGATTTGCATTTAATGGTGCTTAAAAATATAGAGCGAAGGCGGTGACGTCACAGCCCTGTCTAATTTGTATGCGCGCCGCCAAATCGCAGAGGATTTTGAACAACTGCAATGCACATTTCCACTTCAGTTAACATATTTTTCTTAAAGCGCTCCTGAATTATGCATTCGTATTTTCATTCTGATACCGTTTTCGTGAGAAGAAAAAATTGGCGATCTTAACTAGTGCTTTAAAATATGCTGTCATAATGCGATTAACATCTTCGTGAATATATTTTTTGCATGTAAAGATGCTGTAAAAAAATATTTATTAAGTACAAGCATGGATAAAGTAAATGGGTTCTCAATATAAAATATATTGTTTATCTATGTACCTACATATGTATTTACATATTCGTAAAGGTCTATGATGTCACGTTATTTATACAGACTAACAAATATTATAAACAAAACTGAAAAATGACACTTATGATATTTTAAAGTATAATGCTAAATAAAATAAGAACTTATTTATTCTATACCAGATTCAAGTTTTGATAGAATAAGATTAGTTTTCCTAAATCGTGAAATAGAATTTACGTAATTTAATTTGTTAAATTTGTTCTACCCCGTAAAGGACACCTGGTCTTATCGTATCTACTAAAAAAGAATTTGTTCGCCATCTGAAATATTTCTTTTTAAAATGAGAGAAAACAAGTTCCTGTTATAACAACGTAGAGAGCATTCGTGTTTCGCGTATTTTTTACGCGTATTTTTTACTTACGTTATGAGTATACGTCATCTCTTCCTAGGCATAACACTTTCATACCAATTCTGGCTAAATGAGATCTTTTTTAGAAATATATCCGCCATTAAACTGCCTCGTTGGTCGAGTGGTTGCAAGCGCGATTGCCGATCAGAAGGTCCTGGGTTTAAATCCCGGGTCACCACATATTCTATGGGATGTAAACGTAACTGGTAAAACGTGGGAGTGTACTACACTCCTCTGCCTACCCCTTCGGGAATTACAATTATACGAGTACATATACCGCCATTATATACCACTTCACCTTGTAATATGACTGTAATCTTCGTATAGAGACCTTAATAGTAATAATAATGGTCTAATATGCAATGTAAATGCAACACGCAAAAATTCTATTAGTTTTCGTAATACCTGCGCCACTGGGGGCTCCATGTCGCATTTTTAATACAATCGCTGGCTCACAGCCAACTGGTCGTGTGTAAAATTCAGGACACTGTGCCCCTATTAATTAACCAATTAGCCCAAATCCGCGCTGTGTGTTCTTTTAATTTCACGCGACCGTTAAAGGTTTCGTCCAAAAAATTAGGAATAAAAGTGGTTACAGCCCCTTCCCCCCTACGAACCCTCGCCCCCTTTCATCTTGCTGCCGCCCCCCATCATGTCCCCCCTTCATTTTTACGCGTGGCGAGCATTGTTCGGACAAATCAACGGAATGTTCTCGGGCCGTGTTTTAATAAGGAAACGCGATTTGAGTTTTATGCGTTCCGCTGTTTTGATGGAGGGCCACTCAAGTTTCTAGTTCAGTGGGTGAAATATGAAATGGGCCCGTAATAAGGTTCTCGACTGGAAGTTTGAATGCATATCGTCGGTATACAAATTTTCGAATATTTTTGAGGGTTTCACATTTACAATTTTTTATCTGCTTTCATGTAATCGGTAACTTAAACGAGGCTGCATTTAGAACAAATAGAATAATTGCTATTTAGAATCTTTGCAGGTGATATTTATTATTTATTGTCCGTACTCCAGAGAATGGACTTTATACAAATATTTGACTTTATGTCCAGTGGCAACAGATAAACAGTGGAAGAATACAGAAGACAATGTTGTGATAGGCGCAAAATCTAAACCAAAATTAATCCCAATAGGTCATATATGAAACACAAAATGATTTATTTATTTACATATATATTAATTATGTGAAACGTGGGAGTTTGCTAACCTCCTCTGCCTACCCCTTCGTGGATTACAGGTGTGATGTTACCTTTATACTAATTCAAACGGTAATACCACTTACTTTAATTAAAAAATAACACAGCAATTACACTAACAAATGACATGACAAAATATAAAACACAGACTAGCAAGTGATATAGCCACATCTGTTGCAGTCGAGCAACGGTTCAGAAAAGTCGAGCACGAACTCGAGTGGTGCCGACAGCAGTCCGCCCAGCACGCCGCCCGCGCCGCCGCCAGCGCCGCCGCCAGCACCGCCGCCCATGCCGCCAGTGCGTCCGCGGCCTAAGACCAGCAGGCCGAAAGTTCCTTCGACTGTAAGTGTCAGGCGAACGTTAACAATTACACCACGATATGTAAATTAAGAGATTTCCCGCCAAAATTCTTAATTATTTCCTTCTGAGGTAATTCGCCACTGTAGATTTTCTGTTATAATAAATAGGACTGTCCGTTTTATAGTCCCGCTATACTTAATAGGTTGACAGCTAATAGGATTTAATGTTCAAAAAATTGTTTTCACGTTTCACATCCCATCGTACTCTTGAGCATATCTTTCAGAACTATAAAGATATCCTAAGTCCATATCAAAGGAAGATGGAAGACGGCCGTTCCGGCCATATTCGATAGAAATTTTATACAGGGCACACGGCTAACGGGCAGAATAACAAGTTAAAGTCAGGTATGTCGTGTCAGCCAGCGGTGGCCGACGCAGCCCAATTGGAATACCTCCATGTCGACCACCGGTGGCTGACACGACGGTCAACGTGCTAATAGTAATTTTTGTCCAACTATTTGCCTTCTGTCTGATCTGTGTTACGTCCAAACCAAGCTTTTTCCAGTAGAAAGCAATACCAGCGACAGTTTCACGTTTGCGTTTGTATGTAGGCGATTACTTAGTACCTAATAATTGTTAAATAATTTTAGGTCCTTACATATGAAATTAGCGTTTTATACGGAGAAAATGAAACGGAAAAAAGTTGTGAAATAATATACTTAATAAATCGATATATGTAACTTTACTTTCGCCATTTCATGGGTAGTTCATTGATTCCTTTGCTGAATAAATCGTGGTAGCGACAATCAACAAATTCCTTGAAGGCGGGTTGGACTGCCTCATCGGAGTTGAATTTTTCCCCTCGTATAAAATCGTCCAAATGCTGAAAAAAAATGGTAATCTGTTGGAACAAGGTCCGGGAAATATGATAGGTGTCGGAGACATTCCAAACGCAGCTCCTTCAATCCGTGTGCTTCACATCATTCACACTTCGTAAATAACGCGGTATTACAAGTTTTTCATCTTGTGAACAGAACGAAGTCAAAGAAAGATTAAATGGCAGAAAAACAAATGAATTACGAAATTCGAAACATAAATACACGCGCCTAAATTTGAAATTTATTTGAATTTGGAATTCCAAACCAAACCCTAGATATTTGAGGTGATAGTGGCCAGTTCATCAAAACGCTAATTTCATAATATGTAAGGACCTAAAATAATCTCGTAGATGTTATGCGTATTCATGTAGCCTCTGTCAAAATATCATAGATGGATGCTACGTCAAAATAAATTCGTAGCAATAATCTACCAAAACAACAAGCCAACCGTAGCAGTGCTACGTAAGCGATACATAAACTTCTACGGACTGCAGTTTCGCAGTACCTGACATGGAGAACTTAAGACGGACTTAATGTGTATCTTGTGCAAGAACCGTTGTATATCGTTAAAACAATTTCCAACTATCAAAGCTGTGTACTCTACATTGGATTATATTAATTTCACTATGGTATGTATGTATTCCATTCTAATGCTATTGATTGATCATCGTATTTATATTAATCACACTCCATACAAACAAAAAGTTTCATGAAGATTAGAAAAGCTAAGGTGTCTATAAATGTATGTTTCGGTTCAAAAACATGAGGTGGATAGTTCATAAAAATGGATACAAGACATATAGTTTACATAACATACTGCATACGACTAACATTAATTAGACTACGCTCCCGACGCTATTTCTATATTGTTAAAAAAAATACATTAATCCGATCAAAGAAGGCTAGTTTCAAATCGCTTCGTTGACGTTTTTGTAAGTGAGCTGAAACGAGACTGTGTCTAAACAAAACGATAGGGAAGGCAATAAAACCGTCGATAGACGATACGGAGCGCGTGGATACTTCCCGCGATACATTTGCATCGCATTATACACTAAGCAACTTTCGTTCCTTACACTCGCTGTGGAACGGATTGGAACAAAACAACTAACAATCCCTGTTGCTTTTATGTCACTACTTTCGTTAGTTAAAGTCGCTGTGGAAATAAATAGAATAAAACAACTAACAATCCCTGTTGCTTTTTTATCAATACTCTCCAAGTGGCTTACTGGGAATCCTACAATGAGGAGTATCCATGTTAGAAATGGTCCAAAAAAGTGTACATAAAAATTGAAAAACGATTCAAAGCGTTCAGCGGGTTATTGTACGTGTTCCAATGGTTTGTACAAAATTATTTTGTTTCTACTGTTCTCAAAAACCATTTAACTTTTATGTTTTTCATGCTTCTGGATTTCTACACTTAGTCACGTTATGATTCTTATCTTTT
>DWME01003901.1:0-17273 GCA_018244795.1 Parelbella ahira ahira
CTTGACTGCTAAAACACGGATTCTAGTTTCGATTCCCACTTAGAACAAATATTTATGTACTGAATAAAAATATTTTTTCTGTGTGCGAATGAAAAGTCACCTCTAACAATGAAAATATTTCATTTTGACAGCTGTCTAGTTAGTATGGTATGGTATTTGAACGGTATGGGAACGGTATGGGAACGGTATGGGAACGGTATGGGAACTCTGTCTACTTTAGCATCAGACGGTCGCATGTGAAGCTCCATACATAAATTGTCACATATAGATTGTTATATGTTATTAGGGACTATGTTTGCTTGCTGAGTGTCTCATAAAACCAACATCAACCCTTTTATCGTTCCACCCTGGGTCTCCTCTCAGAATTAGTTAATATTTATTCTCACTCGATAGTTAGACGTAAAATAATAATAGTCAATGATCTACATGCACGGTAGTTAAGTTATAAACGTTGATCACGAAGGATTATTGCATTAGGCTGGAGCTTCACCAATATTAATAAGTAACAGACCTCAGGGGCCCCGGGCGCCGTCTTCCCTGTACGATCGTCGCGACTTTAATTACTTTGGGCCCAAGTCGAATGGATGTCGAATTATGGTATTGAGAAATATGCAATAGAAATATTATATCGAAATATACTTTCTAAAGTGCTACATGATAAACTACTTCTTGCTTAACATCAGTGAGATTGTAGTCAAACGCAAGTCTATTGCTATTGAAATAAATGGAAAAAATATTAATTATTATTTAACAAATTGTAAAGTGCCAACTGCACTGTACGATTGTCTCGTTGGTCGAGTAGTTGCAAACGCGACTGCTGCTCGAGAGATCATAGATTTGATTCCCGGCTCTACTATTTGATTTTTCCAATAAGTAATAGTCCAATGATAAACTAATTCCCAATAGCAGTTGGGAGTCTGGATTTTCTTCCGGTGTATAGAAACAGGCTCACCACCAATCCCATTGTGGGACGTGGACGTAAAAGATGAGACCTAGGAGTGCATACCCCTTCAAAGATAATAGGCGTGATGTTACGTAATATGTATTAATGCACACAGATATCTCATGAATGCTATGAAGTAGTGAGTTTCGTATTGATGGTGATATTGAAAGGGAGAACGTTGAAATACGTCTGATGCTATTAGACGCTCAGTTCCTAGGGAAATCGCTTCATATATCCCCTTTATGCTAACATCCGGCTAGACTCTAAACAAGTTATTGACTTAGACAGTATGCTATATGTGCTTATTGTTGTAACATCACGCTTATGCTTCCCCAAAGGGGTCAGTAGACTCCAGTTATGTTATACGTTTGATGTAATAGGGGATCAACTTATTGCCATACACTGGTACAATTCCATACTTTGAACTACTATTGGGAATTTTAAGTTCAAAAAACTCTATAACACTTTGCATAATCTGGTAATTAAATAGGATCTTATGCTCAGCAGAGGCCCGCAACTAATAGACCAATAAGACTGTACATGTACGTAGGCTGTAGTGGAAATTGAAGTATTATATTTAATGTTGCCATACTTAAAAATGTATTTAAAACTTCTTATAAAAGACTATACCCTAACATTGTGAAAAAATAAATTAACAGTTGGACCGACATGTAAGAAGAATTAAACAGTTTTCAGAAGACCTAATAGGCAGCTGCTGGCTTGTTTTCGGTTATTAATATAGGCATTTGAACGGAAACACTCAGACAATGCGAGGATAGCTTTAATGAAGGAACAGGTCGCAGAACCAGCGAACAAAGATAACTTATAATCTATTGGTACGACAAGGACAGTCGAATTTCTGTTATAAAACTTGACAGTTACAAAGTAAAACTAGTTTTTGTATGCAATTTTCATAAGTTTCTAAAATAGACATTTCACAAAATTATTAAATTTATATAAATTTCATAAATAAACAAAATACTGACATCTCCACTCACGGCCAACTGATTTCATGCAGACAAAACCTGTGGTAGGGTAACCTGATGGCTAATGAACTAAATACATACATAAATATATAATATTAATTGCATTTTTGAAATATTAATTGCATTGAAGTAACGGGCCCATACAAAGAGATAGAGCCTAGAAAAGTCCGCTTCTTCTCTTGTAAGTCTTATGAGTGTAAATTAGTCACTGCTGGACATAGGCCTCTCCAAAAACACGCCATTGAGCTCGATCTTCACCTCTTGGAATCCAACCACTGCCAACCACATTGCGTATATCGACACTCCACCTAGATGGAGGGCCTAGCTAATGTGTAAATTCACGTCTTCGATAAAAGCACAAAACTTTCATCAGTCTTTTGACTTGTGATACACCATTGATGTAGCTTTTCCTACTAAATACTCAAACACAAATGTAAACAATAGGACAGTACAGACTTCAGCAACCACCACATAATGTGATTTTTGGTTTAAATAGACTTTAGTGAGCTAACAGACCTCACTCGAGCATCTTTTGATGTGGGTAGGGACAAAATTGTATTTTAATAGATGGCAGCACTGTTGCCCAGTCGGTAACTGTATTGACCAGATGAAAACTATTATATTTTACAAGAATTTGCTGAAACAAGTGATTTTAATTCTCTCACTGAAAACTGTTAAAAATTCATTAGCTTATAGCATATAGTTCACGCACTCACCCTGGAACATTTTGGCAAAATATCCGATATTCCGATATTGGGGATGATTCGGCTGGAATGTCCACGTTATTGCGTATCTTCCGGCTCTATCGCCCTGTTGGAGGTCAACCTTGGGGATAACATTTTTTTTCCCACATTATAGTAGGTACATATCGAAATGATGTCGTTATATGAAAAGATATCATTTCGCCCGAGATTAGATCCTAACGTTCAGTGGAGTCTATGACAACATTTTTACAAATAGCCTGTTCGAGAGGCAATCTATTTATCGATAATGTTCTCACTTGATGTCATGTATTTTCCTCTACAAACTTTTTATATCATTAAGTGTTGACCGTATCACTATCATACTTAAATCTCCCCGCAGAATCTCAGGTTGCTTTAAGTTTTATTTGTAGTCTAATAAGAGTTTTCCCACGCGAGGGTATTTTCAGAGATTAAAATGAAGCCAATTCCATTAAATGGCCCTTCAAATTTGCTTTACTTCATTTTTACGCCAGGAAACATAAACAATACAAACGCGCATATTGTCATTACTGGAATGAATTAATTTAAAATATTATTATATAGAAACCCAATGTTGATTATATTACTGGCAAATATAAAAAAAATCCACTCACCTAAAGCTAACTATTAATAAGGCGGTAAAAATACAATTTGTACCCAACAAAGAAACATCTGGTTGAAATTAGTAGCGAGTATGAATAGACAATTCACACATTCGACGGTACGTTTCAATTAGCGAAGTCTCCCTCATACTATCTTAACGTTTGGTAATAAAAATGAAATTTGCTTGAATGAACTGTCATAGTGACTTGCAAAGTTTGTAACGGTATCCGCAAAAAAGGCCCGACTTCGTACTAAGGCCCTAACGGGCGTGGTGATATGTTTATAAATAGATACAAAATTGGCTCACGGGATACCCAATCTGAGATATCCTATATCACTGTAAAAATAAACAACGGAACGAAAATATTACGTCGACGCGACAGTACCTTTCATCTGTTACATAAAGTGTATCCAATAATCATCTATGCGAATTAACAGGTATTCTATTATATGTATGTATAATGGTACAACGCCTAGGAATACCTATTAGTAAAGATTTTGATTGAGTCCTGTACACGTATATTATAAATTTGTAGTAACATCACGCCTGTAATCCCTATGCATCCCTACTCATAGGGATTACAGGCGTGATGTTACTACAAACAGGTATAATAGTACACTCATACGTTTCCCCAATTACGTTAACATCCCATGGAATAGGTGGTGCGCCTATTGCCATACACTGGGCACAGATACAAACTCCGAGTCACTACTAGAAATTCTAAATTAGAAAAATCCGATAGTACCCGACACGGGACTTGAACCTAGGGCCTCCCGATCGGCAGTCGCTCATGCAACCACTCGACCAACGAGGCAGTCACAAATTACTAGTCTAGAAATTAGCGGTGTAGTAGAAAAGTGTAAATCCGAATAATATTATAAACAGTAATAAACAATTGATTAAAAAATTTACTGTAAATCTTTCGCAATACCTAAACTGTCCAGCCCATTTTTATTTAGAATTTATTGTTATATCTACAGACCTCATGATAAAGGACATCGTATAGATCCGGAACTAGTCGAGTCATCCCCAAAAACTTACATAATTTAAACCGGTACATTAATATAATATATTCGGGTGACAAACTCATAGTTAGAAAACACACTTCAGAGTTCTCTTTAACGTTCTCTAAAGCGTATGAACGTGTTAAAAAAACCTTCTCGATCCATGACGAAACGCATATCCAGCAATAATACGACAAAAGGGCTGATGATGATGAGACGTTCATTATAAACGACGATACACATGTAAACTATCAATATCCTTCTCTACACACTTTTGCTACGTTATAAAAATGAATGTGAGGGCAAGGTCACGAAGGACGCTTATCATTGTATCCCGTTTCACGACCTCACCTCCCGTTACGATGTAATAAGGGAATATTTATACGAAGGGACAAAATAGATATGTTAATGTAGGTGTCTTTTATCTATGAAAAACGTGTCCTAGTAATAGAAGAGCCAGGTTGGTAACGGCAAAAAAGCTCCTTAGAAAAAATAAGTTCTTGGAAAATTGTGTTACGAATTTTTTGTAGAAAGGTATAGATGTGAAGGAACAGATGATAAAATCTTCATTCTGAGAAGTCTAAAAGAAAATGATGTCAAAAAGCTGAACCCCGCCACACACTGATGTTATTTATTTATTTATTTTATGCTTTATTGTTGTTAACAAAGGGCGGACTTAATGCCAATTGGCATTTTCTTCCAGTCAACCCAGTTACTACAATAACAAAAATGATGATGATGTTACTATAATAACAAAAAAAGGAATTTGTACATCTTTCCATTACTTTAAATTAGCTAATAATTAATTCACTTAGGACGCAAATGGAGCAGTACAATACTACTACAATAATATTGAAATGACTTCCTCTCAAATTATTTGAATCTTTAATTGTCGTAATTATTGTCAGTCCCTCAACATAATCGCAGCTCCCTAAGGGTTGATGATGACAGACCGTTCGCTCGATCGTCAGGCGCCGAAAGCGGGCATCGCTCACAGAAACGGTTCAGTTCTACCACAAAAACAGCCCCTAAACCCGTAATATTGTGACAGATGTTTGGCGAGAGCTATTTCGGTCGCGAATTTACGACAGCCGCAGCTTTGATGTGTCAATTAGTATAAAAACACGTTTCGGCGACGCTGGAACAATGGTCACGGCGGTGCTCGCGTTAGTCACGTTTGTTTGTCAGTAATTGAGATGTTTAGCGCGAAGTGTCGTTTGAGTTGTTTCTTTTGAAACGCGTTTAAACTGTATCCGGCTTGAAAGGCCATTCGTCTGTTTAAGAACAGTAAACGTCGAAATTCTTGTGATAATTTCTAGTAATTATTTTTCAGTTAGAAATCTGAAGAGGATCTACTTTGTGGCACATCTTAGGAAAGGCCTATCTATGTTCAGCAGTGGATCGGTAAAGGCTCGTGTGATGATGATTTTTCAATTTCTTATAACCTCTTCTCCTATAACCAATAACCTCTTTTAAGTAAGATTTAAGTCCAATAGAATAAATCCTGCTTAACAGGAACTCTATTTCATGTGCACTTACAAATAGACTAACCTCTAAATCGTGCGTTTTATTTTAATGTTTCCAAAACACCATTATTTAAACAAGTTTTATGTCCATAAGTACTTAGTACCATTCTGACATTTTATACAGTTATAAAATAGTTTTATACGCAATTACGGGTGCGTTCAACCTTGACACCCAGACCAGGTAAACCAAGAGCACAGCGGACACTGTGAAGCTGAATTGCAAAACGTATCAAAACAATTATCCCCATTAGAAGCGTGCTCTAAGCTCATCAGTTACCTCGCAATCGTGACACGAATGGGATGACGCGTGTATAAGTAAAGCTGCAGTAACCATGTCCTTGTAGTAAATAGGACACATGGGAACACTTTCCTTTTTATCTGGTATAGGCTGAAAATTCGAGCAAAACTCTGTTTTAAAAGTTACAACATTGTAACTTACGTACATATGTGTGCATTTAACTTTTCACTTAATCATGATCGCAACTGTCATCGAATGTTTTTAAAATGGTATTAATTGAAATTAAAAATCAAACACATTTTTAAAATATACTAGTGTATTTATTATTAGCTTTTTAAGCAGCAATAAAAAAAGTGCATTGTGTAAAATCCTACCAATTTTTATACGAAAAGCTTATTTCTTTTTAATATTAATATATTTCCTTTAACAGTAACATAATGAACTACGATGACCGTTATACGATTCCTAATTTTATATTTGAATGTTTAGTAAAATATTTCATAATATTTTTAATCACTTCGTTACCCGAACACAATGTATACGTTTAAGCAACAAAATCTCTCTGTACTTGTTAAACCAACGTTCATATCCACTGTGAAACCACACGTGTGTATTGTTTAAGCTTCAAGGGACTATCCTACCAATTTTCCTGTTACGGATGATCTACTTAGAGAGAAACGATTTTATGTTCTATGGCTGTAGGGAAAAGGTCTTTTTTGACTGTATAGAAGAATTGAAAGTTATTGTAAATTGTTGTAAGTTTTGTAACTGGATCGCGTCGTGTCTCATAGGCTGCGTGCAGAACAAAGTTGTTTTGGTTCCTCTAAGTTCTACCCATAGTACTGCTCTTAACCAGTAAAAATTACATCATCATCGCCATGAATAAAACTGTTTTAATTCTTTTAGACTATACCCATAATATTGCTTTGGACTATATAAAAGTTCTAAATTACGCCTTTCTAATAATATCATGACGAAGCGGCGAAAACCAGGCTCAGAATTCGACCTCCCACTCCAGAAGACTATAGTTCATAAAATATTACTATCTGTAACCATTATTGAATTTGTGAAACAAAAATTAATCGTGGTGAAGATCGAACCTACGACACTTGTCTGGGAATTCGAATTCAGCAACCACTAAGCAAACGGCCCAGTTCCCTCTACTCCCGAAAGATCACACAAAAGACGGGTAATCGACTCAATAGTGGACGGAGGCTTAGAATTCCTTGTTCTCATGGTTTCGTAATGTGAAATGTCAGAGTTCGTGTTACGAGTATTGTTAAAGCGGAATGATACCTCGCACTGGAGGCTATTAAATTATACTGCCTTTGGCTTAGCCACTCCCTATAATATCATCTTTCTAACTAACGTTTGCGTTACTACAAACAACATGACTGTATTAAAGTTTTAAGAACTTCTAGAGATATTTTAAGATTAGCGAAGTATTTTTTCTCTATAATTTTTTTTTTATATTCATCTCTATGCATAAAATACGTTGTTAATGTAATAAAGAACGCAGACGAAGTCGCGGGTATCATGTTATTTTTTTAATATACAGAAATATTTCGAGTCCGTTGAAATTCTATGAAGGAATTTACCGATGTATTAAATTTCATAATGAAATTCGGAATTTAAGCGAAAAAAATATTAATACCAACCTTGTAAATTGTTTTACTTTACTCGAGTATGCTTTTATATCTTCAAGTACTTTACGTTACATCCCAAAGGGATTCTCCGAGATGGTTCCCTTTGTCTACTGAAGGATGAATATTACAAAGAAAATATACGGATTTTGGGCTCCGGCCGAACACTGAAATTAAATTTATTGTGTATTCGAGTTATATTTTTTTTTTGTTTCTTGCATTTAAAGAAATATATTAATAAAAGATTTGCGACATTTCACTTAATTAAATTTATACATTTAAGCTTCAAAATCTTATATAGTTTCACTTATTCAAATATTTAAGTTGACAAGTCCTTTTTATGTCCCACTGTTTGTCATGACTGAAAACTGACTCCAGAAAGTTGTTACCGACTGGTAAAATAAATTTAAAAAATCGCAACACAAACTGACCATACGAAGCAAACGTGACAATTTGCTTTTAGAATCAACACGTCTTAGAGACGAATAAAATTTCCATTTAAAAATCACAAGTCCAAAAAAACCGCACAAACAATTACATATCCACACACAAGCTGTATTTGATCTCCGACCGCGTCTAATCCGTTACAAATCGATTTCAAAACATATCTTTATCACTTTAAAAAAAAATTTGGACTACAAAAGTATCAAATTTAGTTTATTATTGAATTTCTTTCATAAGTAGAAGATTAAATTACCCATTAAATAATATACTGAGAACTATCCCTTTTTACTAAGAAATACAATAATATATTTACAAATTAATAATAAATATTTTAGGAACAATCAATCTTATTACGAAGTATTAAAGTCGCTTTTAGTTGTCCTACGTTGCAACGATGCAGAAAACATTATAGGTTGCAAGTAATACATTGCCTTTAATTCAATATCTGTCAGTGGCAGCTTGATGATATCGTTAAAGTTGTGTAGACTAACGACTTTCCAACGACTTAATACATTATTAAGGGTTTAAGTTAGTATAGAACCACCTAACACACAAAGACACAGTTTTATAAGGATAGAGATATTTGGCACTCATTTCTCTCTGCCTCCTCTATTTATAGAAGTGCCGTGACGATATAATAATAATGAGTGTAATTAAAAGAATAAATGTACGTAATGATATATGACATTATCTATAGCTGCAATAATTTTACGGAAAATTGAAAAAAAAGTAGTAAGTGGACAGGGATAGCGAAAGCTGCCGAACCCTTTCACCTTGCGCAAGACCGAGGGAAGTTTGCGGAATTGACAGCCAACCTCTTTAAGAGGCACTTTAAGAAGAAGAAGAATCATTTTGTCGCTGAATAGTCGCAAGGATGTACCTGATAGAGAATTAGTGCCACCAAGAGAGATGAGATCATAATTGGAACTTGTATATTTCGATGCGCTTAGCGATAGTATCAATTATTGAAAGAAGCACTTAGATAGGTACGCCATTTGCGAGTAGGTTCCTAGAATACTTACAACATTCATATGGACAGTACATTTAAGTGATCCTTTCGATATAGTACCACGAATTATAATTGAGTAATTCCTGTGACAAAAATTAAAACTGAAGATACAGTAATTAAAAGTAACTCTGAAGGAGCCGTCTTATTTCTATTCTCTTCTCTATTGGAGGGCCTTGGTGTGCCTCGGCGTCTGTATCCATCAACGTTGGGGTTAAACACTATACTAGATATTATAGGTACCAAATGTGCCGACTTAAAGACTTTATTTCCGAAGACGTTTTAAAACAGACTTCTGGTAGAATAATGGCTCAACGATACACAATACACCGCTAAGCTTGATTTATTGCCTCCAAAGTATGACTTTGCCAAGACGTAATGGACGTCTACATCTTAAAGTGTATTGCTTAGTCTTTCAAGAATATGAGTACCTACGTATATGTTTTACTCCATATTGCTCTTCATAAAAGCTAAGTGTTGTTGAGACCTAAACTCGTATATCATTCTTTATGAGACTTGTGCGTCATGCAAGAAACAAAATTAACCGACTTTTTGTACACCCGAAATGCTTTTCGTTTTAAGCCCAAGAAGAATTTAATTCTTGGCGCCGTTTTTCATAACTTGTACTCAATAGAGCAACGAGCAGCCAAGCGGTTCGGATTTCAGCATCAATTTCTGAGGTCTATAATAATATTAAAAAAAACATCCCAATAAAACCTAAAGGCCTTAGAATCCTTATTAATGTTTAGAATTCTTTATAATATGTATGAATCGGTTTATACCGCTCTTTATAAGGGATAGAGTATATGATTTAAGCCGTCCTCGTTCTGAAAGGAGACCCATTTTCATCAGTGGAATAATGGAATAAATAACGATGACGATGATAATAATGATGGAACAGTTATTCAGCTTGTGAGAAAGACCTTGCTCTTCTTTTGTTAATACTAGCGTTGTTTTTTCGTGTTTTAAAACTGCAGGTTATAAATTTAAAAAAAATTAAATACACAAAACAGTCCACTTTAAATATAACTGATCATTAAAAACAATGTGCAAATAATACCTTTTCGCTTCACTTCAATCCTGCTAAAATATAAGACATTATTAAATCGTGACCAAGAAAGCTTTATCTTTGTATATTTTCATTTTATGCCTTGCAATACATACCTCAATCAATATAATGCTTATTTTTCTAAAACAAAATCATGACAATGACATTGTGTCAACACAAAGCGTGAGTCAGAAATATCTTTACATCATAGGAAATAATATATTGGATGGAAGCCTCATAAAGAATCGGTTTGGGTTTTAAATAATTAAAATTTATCGACAAACGTTACATAATTATTAATGTTGCTCTATCTAGATACTTGAATACACTACAATTTGATATGTAAGCAACTGGCAGCAATAACAAGAGGATCGAGAACTCAGGATCGAAAAACTTTAACTTTACCTATAACAATTAACTTAAACTATAATAATTAACAGTGTTTCATCTGATTTACTAATTATCAGATTTTTTTTAACTTGTACAGGAATTGCACTAGAAAAAGAGGTAACGGACAATCAACAAAAATACATACTTCTTTTAATACTTTTAACAAATCATCTAAATTCACAATTAACCGATCATAATGTACTCGCGCCACCTAGCAGTATTACACTGAACTTTGTATTACGTAGACGCCTCCTTGTTCACGTTTACATTATTAGATGGCGCTGCTCACATATATAGTAAGTAAATTATGGAGTTTAAACTAAACAAGTTCTCAGCAGATAGATGTCGCTGTCAGGATGATTCTCTAAAAATAACAAAAATGGTTATATCAAGTTTAAAATAAATAAAATATTGGCAGCTCAAATAATGAAGTTTAAACTCAATAAGTCGTCAGCGGATAGATGTCGCTGTCAGGATGATTCTCTAAAAATAACAAAAATGTTTATATCAAGTTTAAGGTACATGAAACTGAACTACTTAGATATAGAAAGCCATGTTAAAAATAAGGTACAGCATTAAAACTACTCCCGACTCCACAGTCATACCACCGTCATACCTCCACAGTGACATATGTCCACGACATATGACAATTGTAATTAAATGTGTTTTGCATTTTGTCGTTCAATAAATTACGTTCTAACATGCAAATATGATTATTTAGAAACTGAGGTCAAAATTCGTAGATCGCGTGGATTTTGCAAGGCATTAATGCCAAACAAGGCGAGGTATGTCCATCACTTTAATCTCAATTCCACCGCAGTATCGTATATACCGATTAGCGGTGACATTGAAATAGCCAGCCGTAAACGCAAACGCTTGTAAATCAACCTACCCCACCGTTCATACCCCAAGCGCATGCAGCCCCAAATGCAGCATTCCGACACGTCCGCAGGCAATTACACTCATATCTGCCCCTTGAAACCTCTGCTCACTGCGAGAGGCAAACACGTGTGTCACACAGAAACTGACGTATAACCAGTTCTCAATATTTGTGAACCCAAAAGGAATACACCTGCTACTGTTAGTTTCCTACAGCGTTCTACTTCTGAACTGCACACACAACTCAACATCACACACCTATTTCATCACGCTCACTCAAAGCCACTCCTGATAAATATTTCAATCAGCATATACATAAGTATACTAGAGGCAACCATCTTACCCGTGAGGAGCTGAACATATCTGTCACCATTTTGAACAAGAAAAAATACTAACTTATGCTAAATACACCAATACTAACGTTAACTAACTGGATCCATGTTAATAACAGTCCCAGACTTGTCAGTTTTTTGCGAGTTGAATTCAATAACCATAAATAATTACTGACTCTGAAAGTCCTATTTTCGTAGTCCAAACGCCCGGTACACAATCCGTCAATCCTGCTGCCTAGCAAGCCACTGATGGCTGTGCAATTTATTCATCTATTATTCCACTCCGATTCGAAAACATCCGTATTCCCTAACTTCCATTTAAACATTGTCTCTGACGTTTGTGACATTGTTCGCTGGTATGACGTAATTTACGTGACGTTATTTGCCAATTCACGAATATGTGGCGCCAGTAATACCCAGTATTCGCCATGGAAGCTTGTTAAAGCGTGTCCCATCGTATAATGTCGTCTACCGCACCGTGTCACTCTATCTCCCCCAACGCTAAACGAATGCACTGGCTTATGAAGTTCTGTGTGATATGCAATCGTATATAAGAAAAAAAAAGGAAAAATCACTGCAACGTCACAACAGTGACGTCACAAAGATTTGAAATATGTAGCTGAATTACGTACTGATTTCTTTTCTGTGACACAGTGAGCATTAAATATAAGCGTTTAATTTAACCCCCTTAGACGAACAAATCACATCACAAACTATTTTTTCGTTCTTTGATTCTTCGTTATTGTTATCTCTATTGATTTCTCTACTTTAAAAATAAAAGCTTCCCTTCCTAGCTTCTTAATATAAAGCTCAAAATATAAATCTCCAAAATTAATTTTAAAGGATTTTTTCTTTTGTGTTTATCATTTCACTGTTGGAACACGAATATCATGGCAAGTTGAGATGGTTACGATCATAGTCTGGCCCAATGGCCTGAATTGGGAGTGAGTCGGGATTTTTTCTAAGCTCTAAGGTGTGCAGGTTTCTTCACGATAATTTAAAGTGATATTTAACAAAATTTCAAGATTACGGATATATCTGATAATCGTATTACAATTATCACTTTTGTTGCTTTTAATTTACTGATCTTCGCTGATTTGTTGACAGGCCTTAATTAATTGTATTACACGGGTTCAATAATTTAATTATACGTTCTATTGTATTCCAAATTCAATTATTCAATCTATTATGCGTCTTAATTAATTAAATATATAGGATTTCGCAAGCTAATTCATTTAACATAATATATAATAATAACATATCGGTGTTTTTCTTTACTTAATGCGCAATTAACGACCATGACAGAAAATTTTAACAGGGTATTCAAAAAACGGGTACCTATTTTGAGAATAACGTTTAAGACATCTTTTTTAAAAATCTCATCCATGATTCGAAATCTGACGATTAAAATTTTTAAACCGTTAAAAATAAATTTTATGCGAAATTTTTACTTTTCTTACCACTTATCACATAAAATGTCCTGAAATACAAATCCTATATAGTACAATCACCAGCCCTTGCTAATTCGTTCCACATGCGCTTGTGGTCAAGCCAATATGGCACGTATAACTAACCAACAAGACCTATTATCCCTTGCACCTGCTAAACGCTTTGGTACGTAATAATCTGGATTGGTCGCAGATCATAACAGTCAAGTCATTGTTTGAGATATTTCAGTTTTGTCGCTATCCAACTCAGTGGTAACCAATAACGGAAACATATATCGCGTTGGTTTCGTATGTTCTTGAGAAAGTTCTGTTACCATTCTAGCTCTGCGCTGGTGGAAATAAACATTAATGCCTACAGAATTACGGCACTTGAAAATGGAAATTCTGGAATAGCAGCAAGGCGACATATTACAGCATCATGTTCTCACAATGATATCGAATTCATCATTAACAGTTAATCTTAGTCTACTACTTGATATAAAACGTAACACCACGCCTGTAATCCTCGAAGAGGTAGGCAGAGGAGTGTAGTACACTCCCACGTTTCACCAGTTACGTAAGTCCCATGGAATAGGTGACGATACAGTTTTTTTTTTTGCTCACAATACCCACGTGGGCGTTTTCCTTCTGGACCTTTTATCGTTCCATTGTTGAATACGGATCTACTCTCAAAATGTGAGGGTTAAGGGCTATAGTCTGCCAGGCTGGCAAAGTGCAATTTCAGCATGCTGGTTCACAATATGTTTTTTAACATAAACTAATTAACTTATGTACATTTTTATTTTATAAAGAAATGTTCAACATTTGCTGTCTGTCAATTTTTAAAATGTTCCCAAGCTAGAAGGATTCTTTACTTACTTAAGTAAGCCCCCTTGCTTTTATAATCATTTACTGGAATGATTATGTGCGATTATTTTATTATATACCATTCTGCAATGATAGATGTACTGGGCTAGCGCAGACTATATACATCTATATTTATAGGGCAAAAGATGCATTACCGTTGCAAATATCCGAACGCTGCGAAACTAAAGTACCTACATTTAACATGTGACCGGATCCACATGGCGCGCAGATCAAACGAGAGGAAGCTGTGTGCATCAAATCTGCGTGTGTAAACAATGCGCTAAATTGATACTGACTCGTTGCAAGCTACTGAGCTACTGATTGGCAAAAAATATTTAATTAATTTTTCAAACACGGTCAGGTAAATTAATTATTATTGTTTTTTTTTATCATGATATTCCCAGTATTAGTAGTATGGTGTCTGCCTGACGTATTGTAATAGGCTGATCCAATATTTCATGGTGGGACGTTTAACATTACTGGAGAAGAATGGGAGTGTACTACACTCATTTGACTACATACACTGTCGGTTAAATATTAAACCATTATCATCAACCTTTAGTTGTCCACTGCTGGACATAGAGCTCCTCTAATTGTCACCACTTCTTCCGGTCCTGGACCTTCCGAATCCAGCACAAAAATAAATCCGAAGACGAACCAAGGTCACCGACATAGCTCTCAAAATTAGTAAGTTAAAGTGGCAATGGGCAGACCACATCGTTCGAGTGACCAACAACCGATAGGGAAAAAAGGTCATCGAGTAGCGGTCAAGTCTCGGTAAATGGAGCGTAGGTCGCCCTCTTACCAGATGGTCTGAAATATGGAATACTTCGGGGAATTCCTATGTTTTTGAAAATTGATTGAATTGATTGATTGTGATAATATACTATATCGTCTGCCTACTATAAAAAAAACAAAACAAAAATACATTTTCAAGTTATGTCCTATATGGGGTAAACAGAAATCACCAAACGCCAAATATTCCTATTCTTGCAACCCGAACATGTTTCGACTACAATCTCTGCGTTCCTACATTTCAATTTTAAAAACATGAACTGACCTCCTTAAAGACAGAAAATTAACTCAGTTAGAATTCAATTAACTGACAAAAGCTGATTATAATGAATGTCATCAGCCATTTAAATAGATATCTAATGGTTCAAAGGGCAGAGATAGCGGCGTTCATGAAGCATAAGGGCTATCTATATTCGAAATTATTTATTATGAATCATTAACAAAAATAAAATGATATTTTGTAATAATGTGGACAACGAAGACCTCAATTTACTAATTCAACTGCAGTTCGGAAACCATAAGCAAAAATGGACAATGTTGAGTGTGTTGGCGCAGTGGAATGAAGGACTTACTACAATTGGTAATATTCCCAAGGATTCTAACACTTCTCTTTTTATTCAAGAAGTATTCACGATATCAAAATGTTCGTCGTACAACAAGAAATCTTGGCAAGTGGTTTTTAGTTACCCTTCAAAACATTTATTCATATTCATTATTTTGTACTGTTTTCAATTCCCATCATTTATAAAGCTATAAAATTTCAGACGCAATATAATTTTCACTTAAACATCATTCCCATTAGTCATTTATTTTTTCATTATTTATGAACATTTTTGGTTCCTCGACGTGCTTTATACTGTCAGGCGCTATACCTTTCATGACTTTATGTTTATTAATTAAATATTTTTAATGAAAATACCTGCAAATACCTATACATTTACGAAGGAACACTCAGTGCTTAAACTATGAAACTTTCCTAAGCTCCAGAGTTTCTAAGTTCTATAAAGTGACTTTGTTTTTTAACGCTTGTTACATTGTAATGTACCTTTGTAAAGCTTTGGATCCGGTGTGTTATTTTGCAGTGTTTCGGTAAGCGAAGTAATGATGGTTGGAGACATCTGAGAAAATCCCAACATGTCAGTTTTGTAGTGCGTATTTTGTGTCTGTAATAAAATCTGCTTCACTACCATTTTATGGCCGGTCAACTCTCTGACCTTATTTAGGAATCATGCTGTGGATATATACCCCATAAAAACTAATTAATGTACACAGATTATGTTCACAAAATTAATGTTATAGTTATTTCTTACTGTGTTATTTTTCTCGAAAATTATTTATTTACGTTGTATGGATTATAATGCCGTGTATCCGAAAGGGTCATGATGATGATGATAGCATCGCATCGGTGAGCCTATTGCCATACACAGATCCAGACTCCGAATCACTACTAGAAACTCCAAATTGGAAAAATCCAATAGTACCCGACCCGAAATTTAAACCCAGGGCTCACCCACTCGACCAACGAGGTAGTGAATTGTAAAGTACCCAAAATACTATGCCGTATGCCAGAGATGACACTCAAACACAATGGACAATTTATGAAAACCTTGTCTTATATTTTCTATATATAAAAAGCGGAGCACTTCTAAGTTTCCTTAACTTTTTACACATGTTGTAAACACGCCGCATCTATTCTATGTAAGAAAGTTGAGTACTAAAAACTTCTTCACTCCGATTCACGAAATATTTCAGCTCGGTAATATACGTCAGGTTTAATACTGGCATATACTCGCAATTATTGCTTTTTCTCAGCTTTATTTTTTACATACAAGATGTGACGTCAGTCCGTAATTCGGGTCGTGAGTAACAAAAACTGGCAACACTGTACTCCTGTGGAAATGTCTTGTTTTTAACATATTAATTAGAGTGGTCTTCAAATTATAATATCGTGCCTTCTTTAAGATCGTTATCAATTACAAATGAATAGTTTTAAGAAAATTTCTAGTTTGCATTTTTATTTCATAAATATCTAACTCATATATTTTAACCTTTCTGTTTTCAGTTTCTTTTTCTATGGAGCAACTTTTTATAAATTAAAAGCGAATATATCGTTAACTACAAATTGAAATAAATAAAAAGTCAAAATAATTTTATATTCTTTTTGAAATCTTTTATAAGCACCACACACGATTACAAACATATTAATTTCTATTCTCACCTATCAGTTACATCTATGGACTGCATCATTTTCATTTTCATTTCCTCATAATTTCACTACGTGTTTGTAAAGACACCGGTCGCATATCATCGGCATACTCTACATCGACATGCTTAGCCACAACTGCAGTTCCCAAGTTAAATCGATATGTCCGACGGGCCGATAAATCGATAGACAGGAGGAAATTGTACACTAGAATAA
>DWME01003902.1:0-17269 GCA_018244795.1 Parelbella ahira ahira
ACCGGGTCCTACGGCACCCTAATTAGAGGTGTGGGCGCGGTGGTGGCGGACTAATCAGGTGCCTAAATAATGTAGTCTTAATTAGTCATGTACGAAGGTTACTAATTGGAAATACCTACCCGTTAGCTGCTTAGCTATCTTTTACTGTTTTTTGTTTAGGTTTTTTTATGTGGCGTGCGATAAAGTACTTCTGTATTGTATTGTATTGTATTGTACCTAGGTATTGTGACCACGACGCGGGTGACTCACGCGTCCCCGGCGGGCGCCTTCGCGCATATCGCCAACCGCGACTGGGAGAGCGATGCCGACGTAGTGGCGACTTGCTCCAACGAAAATATGCCCAAGGACATCGCGTATCAGCTCGTGCACGAGTACCCCGGAAACCAGTTCAAGGTATCACGCAATAGACACGACTACTGGATTTGCAAATAGAATAGACCGCAAAATGGAAAATACCTAATGTTGTCTAGCTCGTCATTATCAGCCTATTTGCGTCTACTACCGGACACAGTCCTTTCCAATAGCATGCCACTGAGCTCTATAATCAACTCTTGGTATCCAACCACAGCCAGCCATTTTGCCCATATCGTACGAGTCATTTATTATCATCTTATCCCCTAAAGCCATGTTTCAAAATGTGACTTCGTATTTTTTAGGTAATATTAGGGGGAGGAAGACGTGAATTTTTACCCAACACCGTAATAGATGAAGAGGGCGCACCAGGAAGAAGACTGGACGGCCGCAACCTGATCGAAGAATGGCAGATTGAGAAGATATCGCGCAATGTTACTTATCAATACATATGGAACCGCGAGCAGCTGAGCAGTGCAAAGGCGGACCTACCTGAATATCTGTTGGGCTTGTTCGAGAGCAGCCATATGCACTACAACCTAGAAGCGGACCCCATCACGGAACCCACGCTCGCCGATCTCACAGAGATCGCCATCCGCTCACTCGGTCGCAATGACCAGGGGTTTTTCTTATTCGTCGAAGGTGGACTCATCGACCACGCTCACCACGACAACTACGTAGAACTGGCACTCGATGAAACCATAGAACTAGCTGCGGCAGTAGAAAGAGCGACCGAACTGCTGAGTGAAGAAGATTCATTGATAGTAGTGACCTCAGACCACGCCCACGTCATGGCCTTTAACGGATACACGCAACGCGGAGGCGATATACTCGGTCCGTCTGATGATCGCGGGGACGACGAAGTCCCATACATGACCCTGTCGTACGCTAACGGGCCCGGCTATCGTGCCCACGTTGATGGTGCTCGGCCAGACGTCACCAGGGAATCCAGTTACCGTGGTTTGCAGTGGAGATCGCACGCCGATGTGCCACTTGCCTCTGAAACCCATGGCGGAGATGACGTAGGAGTGTTCGCGCGCGGCCCTCACCACACCATGTTCACGGGAGTGTACGAACAGAGCCAAATACCGCATCGCATGGCGTACGTCGCATGCATCGGCCCCGGCCGCACGTTGTGTGATCAAGAATAATATGAACGCCAAATAAACATATGTGGAATAGACGAACGATGTTTTCATTTGTTACGACCGTATAAATAATAATAATAATAGACCCATTTGTCATTCCACTGTTGGAATATAGGTCTCCTTTCATATTGAGAGGGTCAAAGGCCATAGTCTGCCACGCTGGCCAAGTGCGGGTTGGCAGACTTCACACACCTCAGAAAATATATATATATATATTTTTAATTCTAAGGTCTGCAGGTTTCCTCACGATGTTTTCCTTCACCGTTAATGATACTTGTGACGTGACTTGTGACGTAAATGATAATTGTGGCAACTATATCCAACATTGATCATATTTTGTAAATACCAAAAAATTTCCCATTATAAGTGAAAAACTGAGAAGTCCTTTACGAATATTAGTTATTAAAATGTAGTAGAAGACTGAATCTTAGTTATTAAAATGTAGTAGGAGACTGAATCTTAGAACTATTTTTCGCAAAATGAGCAATTAATGTACATATTTTATAAAAGCCCCTCACGTTTGACTACAATCTCACTTGATGGTAGACAAGGTGCAGCCTAGGATATGCCATGCTTGGCATTAGGATACCTGTTCACTCTTGTGTTGAATAAGTGATTGGTTGTCAGTATTGTAAATTTTGTGTTCACCTTTAATTGTACACAATAGTTATAATTTAATCCTTTACTAGTATACTGTCATAGTGTGTGTGGTGAACCTTACAAATAAATGATGTCAAGTTGAATGAAAAAAAATAATAATTATAAAATCGTAATGAAGTTGTAACGTAAAAACTTAAAGGTAATAATGGTTTCAAAGTGGTCATTAAGTCCATAATAAATTCTGAAATAAATTTTATTAATTATTTTATTCATATCTCTATGTTATTTTTTTATAAATAACATTTTAAGTAACATTTAATGTAAAGAGATTTCATCAAATTGAAAACTGCATTAAGTTATAAACAGTTCTGTTAATGTGTCTATTTAAATTCAAAACATTCTGTGACAGCACTTCCAAAAACTGTTCACAAGTTGCTAATATTATACTCCCACAAGGGAGGTGGCAAAAAGTGTAGTTGGGTGTAACAGCACTTGGTAAGTTTCATCATATCTACTCAATGACAAGTCCTGAAGATTAAAATTATACAATTGTCTCTTAATACCAATTCTGTACTTAAAGTTGACTTCTGCTCCAGACATAAAAAAATGTAAATGCAGTGCCTTGAACGAAAATTGTTTCGGTTTTTGACAATTTTATATAAAATTGTTATACGTTTTATATATTTTTTTAAAGTAATGTTTTTGATAATGGTGAAAGACAATTTTGGCAATAAATATTTTTTTATAGTGAATAATGATGATGAACAGATAGAAAAAAAGGCAGTGAATTAGGTATTTTAAAATTAATGTGCTCATAAATCAACTTATTTTACATGTTATTATGTTTGTTTATGTTCTTGAATTAACAGTCATTTGTATGAGAAAATGTAAGTAATTATTCTATCCTTTTATCATGAATTACACGATCTTCGGATGTTTGTTGGTGTTTAAGCGCACATTTCTTATTTGAGCAATGAAATAAATATCCACGGTGCACGTATAATTAGGGTAGACCACTCAGTGCTTGTATTACTTTGTAAATATGCAGAATAATTCGTATTATAATATGTGGTTGTGCGTAAATGAGCATTAATTCGCTACTAGACGTAACATATTCGTTTAAATGTATAGGTATGGACACTGGGTGACCTGATACAGACATTGGCGCGACCCCTCGCGGCACCTCCAGGAGCGACGCAGTCGGCCCCGGGGCGTTTCGCTTTATAGTTAACGTTAGTGCGCACATTCGCTCGCCGAGTAAATAATTCGCTGCGTAATCTTTATTTTCATGAAGTTTCATTGCGTTATCGAGTGATGCTTTATAATTCGTGTTGATTAAGAATGAGTACGTCATAGGTCAGCCTACAATCTTATCTTCTCTTTAAATGTCTGTGCTTTAGATCCAGCAGTCAGTTAACTTACAGCGGCCGAGGAACATACTGAATACACTCGTGGACGAAATATTCTAAAGACTAAGTTATTTTTTTCATTAGCAGAATACTATCTGTGGTGTCAACGATATTGTGCGTAACCAAGTGAACTTCAATTAGTGATATAAAAATGCCTATTCGCCGCAGTAAGGTGAGACTCCTATTTTTGCCTACATTTAAATAATTAGCGATTCGTAAGTTGTTAGCAGCGAACACAAGACTGACAATCTGTGAAAGATTAATTAAATAAAGTCTAAACTGCATACTTCGTTTTTTCATTGGCTAACACTATAGTATGATCTTCTTATCAGTTGCCGTCAAACACTGTTATTAATAAAATAATGTGACTTTCGTTAAAATTTATCATCATAATAACGATTATTTCGTTTAGATATGACGGCAACAATAATACTGAAGGTTTCTTTTTTAAAAAATCTAATGTCCGTTTATGTCCGTAGTAATGTCCGTATACTAATGTTATTTTATTAGTCGGTATTTATTTAGAAATCTAACAAGTAGGTATTTGTTTTAAAATGAAATTTTGAAATGACCTGGAATTATGAATATCTCAATGGATTAAAATGGATTATTGGATTAAAATGAGGGAGAGTTAATCATGTTATTGATATTGATCGTGACGAATTTAGATTTGACACCCGACCTACTCCAACACGTCGCACGTCGTAATACTCCCTTGATTAGAAAAATTCAAACAGTTTCTCTAAATATTGGTAATAGTTGGAGTTCTATTTTACACATGTACGTCTACAGCCTCGATTACTTAATGAATTAAAGTAGTTCCAATAGTAAATTTAACAAAAACCTTTTTTTGATTGTTTAGGTACATGTATCTTGTACCAAAACTTGGTATTACTATTAAGTTTAATTAGTAGCAATTAAGCGTTTTAATATAAAAATATCTCTTTACCAACATATAAATACAACAGTTGGTTCTATGTGTCAATCGGTTGCACTTTTTAATCGAAAGCATAGTGTTTGCTGTTACACTCGACGGTAAATTTTGGTATGTTACAGATCTTAGTGAAATGGATATTCGAGAACCAGCACAAGTTGCAAAGCGTGAGCGTGCGCTGCTGCAGCTCGTCGCTGCGGTATAAGGAGCTGGAGGAGAATGCGGCGCAGGCGCACCTCGAGCACGTGCCGCCGCTCGCCGCGCCGCCCGCGCCGCTCACCACGCCACGCCCACAAATCACGCCTGAAATTTCTTTCAAGGTGCTTTTCATTAAAACATGTTGATTTTAGCGAAACTACGTCAACATCGCAATCTCACCCCACATCGCGATATCAGTTTGTCAATAACTACAGGTTTTCCTTATTATACTTTAAGACGTGCATATTTTTAGGTATTGATTAGAAATATTTTAAATGACATCCGTTTTAACGAATTGCGCACTGTAATTGAGGCTTTTCAAGATACTTCTAGTTTGTCGGATAACCTCGTTATACATCTTCTCGAACTTTTATCTTATTTGCGTCTCCGCTGCTCGGACCGATGTATGTATATTGTGTTTACTTTGAGCATAATGAACGCAGCTATCTATTGGTCGCTTGTGGACAGAGAGATTGTACACATGTTGATCGGTATGATCGACAAGTGATTTTTGAAACGTTTTTTGCGTAAGTTTATTGAAAGTCTTGTTACAGTACGATGAGCTGCAAGTGAGGCTCGCCGCACCATATCAATTGCAAATGAAGCCTGAAGCGAGCGACCTCGGTTTCGGGAAGTACTTCACTGACCACATGCTCAGAATTAACTACCAAAAGCCGCTAGGAGGATGGCAGAAACCAGAAATAATACCTTTCGAATACTTAACGATACACCCCGCAGCCAAAGCGCTCCACTACGCAATACAAGTGAGTGAGCAAAATTATTAAGTGTTGATATATCGTCTTACGATATTGAACTTTAAATTTTTCCATAAACTAGAAACCTAATTTCTTTAATTTAGTTTTAGTGCATATTAAATTTCCTAAGCACATAAGATAATGTAACGTTGTTGTATTTAGCAGGTTTTTCTCTGAGGAGATGTCTTATTTACCTGTTATTAAACAATATTAACATTTTTTAATAATCTGCTACAACCGCTTATAGGTAAGTACATGTTGGTTGTTTCAGTAAGGCACGCTAGATAAGAGTTGAATAATTTTTCTCAGTGTGAATATAATTATTTTTTTTAATAGACAACATAACATATTATTATAAGTAGAAGCAACATGTGAAGCCCTGAGATCGACGGTAGTATTGATAGTTCTTTTACTCTGTTATAGTTATTCGACGGGTTGAAGGCGTATAGAGGGGTGGACGATAAGATCCGGTTGTTCCGGCCGGACCTGAACATGGAGCGCATGAACCTCTCGGCGCAGCGCTCCGGGCTGCCCACCTTCGACGGCGACGAGCTCGTCAAGTGCATCACGCGCCTCATCCAAATCGACCAGGAGTGGGTGCCGCACTCGGAGAACGCCACCCTCTACATACGACCCACCCTCATCGGTACCGAGGTGAGTTCGAGCGACTGTAACTACTTTTGTTTATTGATTGATCCGTTGATCTAATGGTTGGTGAGCTTGACTGTTGAACCGGCCGTTGTGGGTTCGATTTACCCAGACAGTTATTTGTGTGATGAACAAGGACAACTGCATGTGTGATGATGACGATGTGTTTGTTTTATAAAATAATAATTTTCATCAGCCACCTGGTTACCATAACACCGATTCTCTTCCAACCTCCTGTGGGGTCAGGTACTCGCTTATTATATATTTGTAGTTATTAGTAGTTATTATTTGGCTCTACTGGTGTAGTTAGGTGAGCCGTGGGAATAATAGCCGCGTTTACTACGCTACTGCGCATGCTGCGTGCGCAAGCAATTATATTCAAAATTTCCTTTTGATATAATCAACCTGCCTATTGTATTCTTTAAATAATTAAATGAAATAAATTTTCGCTAACGCAGAATTTGTGACGATTACTTTACTAGTCTGATAGTGACCAGCACACGATAATATACCGACCAGTTGTTGCGTTTTTTCCAAAATAAACGTTTCCAGAAATAACGTTAATGTATTATTACAATGTTTCGTAAGTCGTTTCGTTTAAGGCGCCGATTCGATCGTCTACTTGCAATGTTAGCTTACATTAGTTACCAATCTAAGTTTCCTCCTATTACTCAGATAAGGGTATTTATTCTACATCAGTGACTTTTATAAAAAAACATCGTTATCATTATAAGAACGCACATGTAAGGCAGGGCGCATGCAAAGCTTATCAACGAACGATAAGAGGTTGCAAATATTTTTTTATCACTTTATTAAAGATACTTAATGATAACGAGTAAACGTTTGTCTAAATTATCATTACCGCAAATCCGATAAGAGATGTGTTTACAGGAAAAGTTTCAATTATAATTAGGCTTGTATAGCACGGTGTACAAATAAAAGTGACGGTATGTTCGTCGCAATTGTTTACGTGTCACGGCAGGATAAATGATATCTCATGATAAACTTACTGGAGCAGACGGGTTCTGGAGTGGAGACCGCGACTCGGCAAACGTGGCGTAGGACGCTCTCCAGCCAGGTGGAGTGACGATATACGCAAAGTGGTTGGCAGTGGTTGGACGCGAAGAGCTTAAGATCGTGCTCAGTGGCGTGCCATTGGAGAGGCCTATGTCCAGTAGTGAACGATTTCAGGCTCATAGTGTTGATAAACTTACTTGTACTGGTGTTAATAGTAGTTTTTCTATTGTTCCATTCCGGTTGTAAGAAGGTGCTAGGCAAGCACAAACACAAAAGGCATTTATATATCGATATTATGGGCATCAAAATGTATGTGATCTGAGAGCAAACCTCTAATCTTTTTGATATTAGATAAATATAAAATACACAATCTTAATTAATATTTAGCAGGAGTTCTGGGATTAATTCCCGAGTCGGTCAAAGTGTTATTTTCTAACCTGAAATAGTAGCTGGATGAGTTTACATCAATACATGAACCCCCTATTATAAGAACGTGCAACATAAGGTAAACATGGGAAAGTACTACACTCATCCACTTACCCCTTCGGGGAAATACAGGCGTGATTTCATGTGACATTAAAATGACAACATTACATAATACGACGTACCTATATTACAAGATCAAATAAATACGCTTAAAGGTGAACATCAATTATTTATCCGTTCCTCGCTGCAGAGTCTTCACCATTGTCTAATTGGACTGATAACGAGATATGCTTTACGCGATACATTAAAAATTCGCGTGCAAGGCTAAGGTTATCACGAAAAAACAAATATTTGTTTGAAACGTGTATAATTATCTAATAGACGAGAGCTATTAGGGCTTAAGAGACGTGTTTCATTTTTAATACACTTCATAAAACGATTGAGAACCTAAAATGGTTTTCGTATCGACTGTTTCCTGTACCTATATATTATTATATACACATGTTTTGTGATATGTCACGTGATCTGAAATGTTTTTAAATAATCTGTATTAGGGAAAAATAAATTAGCCTACGGGTCTTCGTAGTTCAATTTAACTCGTAGAAAAAATACTGTCCGATCATTAATAAATAATAAATACTAAGAGATTGGTGCATTTCCCTTAATTTTAAACAATACAAATTTTATTTATTTATTACATTTTGGCATGAAGCTTTACGTAAATAAGACTTATGTGTTGGATTCCATACAAACGTTTTTTATTAGTACGTAATAATAGTACTTCTTGGTATATACATGTACAAGGGACAACATGTAGTAAGATAAATAAATTTCAGTAGGTACATGATCTAACGTAATTAAATTTTATCTGTGGTGTCTGACATGTATGACATACCGCCTAAAACCGCTTCGAAGCCTCACAGATCACTAAGGGCACGGAGTTATAAAGTAACTTGTTGCTTAAAAATAATAATTGAGCTGATGAACTGAAAAAAAAAATGTTTCAATTAAACGCTTTGTCTCTGGTTATTTATAAAAAAACATGTTGGTATTTGAAGGCGATTTTAGGGGTAATTGATTTTTTACCAATGCTCTTAATGCTAAATTTATTTTATTTTTTAGTTTAAAATTTAACGCCTTGAAAAGGTTAAGTGTTGATATGCTAGCGGCTTAGAATTCAACCTCCCACTTCGGGGTTTGGGGTTAGAATCTTAGTATGCACTTCTTATATTACAAAGCTATGAGTATTTCTCAAGTTGAAATATCCCTTACTATATAACGTTTCAAAAATATAAAGCTTCCTAAGACGTGTCAAGTCTGTCAATCCGCACGTGGTCAGCATAATAGATTATGGCCCTGACTAGTCTCATTCCGAGAGGAGTCCCGTGCCCAACAATGATAAAAGCGGTGATTCCATGCAATCAGCGCCTTATAATAACACAATATAATAATTATTTTCATTGGAAAATAATTATCATATTGTGGTCAGTAGAAGTGTAAAACCTTGAACCGTCAGTTTATCCTATGTTAACGAAAAGTTATAAGCGATTTTAATATATGTACATATATTATACATAAATGAGCTTGTTATAAACGATCATGTACGATTTGGTGATATAAAAGATTCTATATCTGATGATTCTAACTTTTTAGTACACCATTAGTTTCTTCTACCCTAAAATGATTTTGTTATTAAACATAAGCAATACTGCATATTCTGTGCACAGCCACACATTCGAATTATGCACGAAATTATATTGTATCCAATTAAACGCAGACGTTCGTACCGCTCCCACTACCTTGTATTTTTCACGACCAGTAAGAGTGTAGTTCTATTCATCATCTATAGTACTGTATAATATAGCTTAAATCTAGTTCTCTACGTGAATTTGTGTGCTCGCCATCAAATCCGGTGAAGCTGTGAAGACCACTAGGTTCAACGGCATTTACACAATTAAAAAAAAAACAAATAGGGTTGAAACGTTGTGCGCTTGTAGGCGACGTTCGGTATAATGGCGCCGGGGTCGGCGCTGCTGTTCGTGATCCTAAGCCCGGTGGGCGGCTACTACAGCACGAGCGGCGACGGCGCGGTGTCCATCTTCGCGGACCCCAGCGTGGTGCGCGCCTTCCCCGGCGGGCCCGGCAACCGCAAGGTCGGCTCCAACTACGGACCCACCATAGGTAACAAATGATTACGTTTCAGATCATTCTCGTTCTCCGCCTACCCCGTAAGAAACTACGCGTGAAACATATTTTAAATTTTTACATGGACTGTAATCATTGTATATATATAGACACCGTAGCGTAATTGATCTGTTAAACAAAACGCATAGGTGTGGTATCTAACGAATTGCATTAACTATAATGTGTACTATGTATGTTACAGAAGCAACAGCCCGAGCGGCGAAAATGGGCCACCACCAAGTGTTATGGCTCTTTGGACCTGACCACCAACTGACTGAAGTAGGCGCCATGAATATCTTCGTCGTGTACATCAATGAACACGGAGGTACATATCATTATTATTTGTGGGAAGCAAACTCGCGTCAGTCTTTTATACGCAGCATTTTTACCGTCCTTTGCTTAGGGTACCATTCAGTAGTGTATACTGCAAATTTTGAAACTGAATATATGTAGATGTCATTACATTGAGCAAGTCCTCAATCCCAGCGCCATATCCCCATGAATTATACAATTTAAAAATTATCAAAATCTGTAATATTCATACAGCAGATATGCGTTAGTTTCATACATTAACCTACAATGTTTCAATCAAAGTGTATTAGAATGAAAAATGAACTTACACCCGAACCAAACAACATTTACTGTCATAAATAACCAAATACGCGTGAAGATAAAATGACAAATATGTACCTTGTACATTTACCTTGTGTTTATCAGAAGAGAGTGTTACTCAAACTGATGTATGCGAGAACATTATTTCATCAATCGCTCGAGTCATTATCCGGCTCCGCGGCCGGTATTGTCACGTTATCGCGGCGGCAGCGCGGTGACCCTGTGACCGGTAAATTCTCGTCTCGTATCTGAGGCAACTGTCGGGGTCAGTAACATCATCGTTGTTTAAACACTGCCTGCTGTCCGCTGATGTTCTCGTCATGTCATGTTTCAAAACTTGCCAGCATTAAAAATAAATATGTCTATCTCAAACTCCATGTCCTCCATGTCCATCCAAACCAATTTCAACTCATTAAAATGATAAATATTGCTTGAATAACAACTTTATGTTCGTTAATTCAGTTTTTTTTGTTTCTTAATCGCAGTTTGATAGCAATACAGGCATTTAAGTACCTATTACAAAGTGAATGCCACAGAAACATTTTTTATTGTAGGCGGTTCTAACAGATAATTTAATCCTTCTACAAATGCGAAAATCATAACAATATTGTCTATGATACTAAATGAAGGAATGTTTTTTTTCAGACAAGCAATTGAGCACGCCGCCGCTCAACGGGCTGATCCTGCCGGGCGTGACGCGCCGCTCCATCCTGGAGCTGGCCAGCCAGTGGGAGGACATTACGGTCAAAGAGGAAATCCTCACTATGGACCAAATCATCGACCTCAACACAAAAGGACGGGTAAAATATTTTTTTATCATTCTTTTGTACAATTTAATACCTAAAGTCATGGTCTTCGAAACCAGCGTACGTGTACTAAGAGTACGAATACTGGAGAAGTACGTCAAGTTTCTAAGAACAGAGATATTTGACAATGGGCGGTCTGCACATACTCCGTAAGGAGCCTGCCTAGATGCTTTAATAATGATAATAATGCCGTACTAGTCAATTCAGTAGTTTTATGCTAGAACCATCACGTTTTAAACTCTTAATTTTGAAAATATTTCGTGTTTGAGATGTTGGTGATTCGATGTTCCGCAGATAATAATAAAACATAATTTTGCATGATAATAATTATGAGAACATTTTTTCCTTAAAGGAAAAATATAATTTTTAAGATTGGATTTTTTGGTCTATGCAATATCAGATAAGGGGTAGATAAACTTTGTACAGTTCGTTAAATGGAAATTGTTTTAGGTATATAATAAGGGCTAAGTAAGGTTAAATATTATGATAATAATGTGAAATTTGCGCACCAAGAAACGGTTGGATCCGCCACGAAAGAATTGACACTTGACCTTCATGAATATGTTAACGGTTCGAGAATGTATAAATAGTTGGCTACCAAGATATCAATTGAAAGTTAAATGTGATTGTTTTTTCGTTTCAAATATTCTCGTAATGAGAAAACGTTACACGGCTTAACATGATTCTAGGTCGGTTCCTATTGGAATAGGATTAATAATCGATTGATTGTATACATTCGGTTCCACGCAGGTCCATTACTTACATTGTTTGAATTTGGTGATTGAGTGTTATTGAGGTTTGATTATTTATTTTTGTTGAGTTACTCGACTGCTTTAAATATGTCAAGTGTCGATTATTTTTAACAGAAAAATATATGGTTAATCTTGTCATGTATGTGTCATGTAAATCGGTGATCTCGTTATGGGGTTTTACGATAATGATATTTGGTTCCAGTTGTTGGAGATGTTCGGCGCCGGCACCGCGGTGGTGATCAGCCCCATCAGCCGAGTGGGCTTCCTCGACCGCAACATCAACATCCCCACCATGCAGCAGCCGCAGCCCCTGTACCAGCGGATCAAGGACACGCTGCTCGCCATCCAGTACGGCCACGTGGACCACCCCTTCGCGAAGATTATATCGTAGCGAGCTTACCGCCTCCGAGCGGAACGTAGTTAAACTATGTACACAGCGAACGTTCCAGTGGATAGTGCAATGGAGGCGTCACGGACGATAGTGCGGAGTGACGCTGGCGAGTGTGGTGCCTCACTTACAATTAGACATTTCCAAACAATGCGGTGCGTATGCTTTATGTTAGCTGATAATGAGCGAGGTCGAGCCGCGGCGCGCTGCGTGCGCCCGGAATTACACGGACACGCATTCGCAGCACTAACTTGAGGTGTTATCTCGACAGTAGCGGGGATCAATGTTTACCTGTTTATTGTTTGCGACCGTCATTATCAAGTTAAGGCGCGTTCACACGCGTGAGACTAGTGCTGCGACTGTTTGCAAGTGCTGTTGCGAAGCTTTACCAGTAACCATCGTTCTATTATTAGTTTAAAAAATATTAAATATCAAAAGTCTTTGTTTCGCTTGATGAATTAGGGATCAATTCAATTTAGAGCCGAATGCTGACTTAACTCGGTAAATTAACTTTTTTAACGGAAATGTGCATAATTGTATGACACACTTCTGCTATGATTGTCGCCGTAGTGGCATCAAATGCCTTTACTTCAGCCGCCAGTACCTAGCTGTCAGCGTGTACGCTGACTTATCGTTTATATTTGACGTACAAATGTTTTTGAATGATATCGATTTTAATAACACTAGACACATTATGTTTATTCGTACGCAGGTATGTACATATGTAGAAATAACATTCGAGTGATATAGAGTTTATTTTGTACGTATGATAGAAATGCCCTCCGGACGAATTCAAGGTCAGTCGAACGCGAAGCCGAGGTAATACTCGTAAGATATTGTTGTGATAATAATAATTATACTCTCGTGTATAATAGTATAATATATTAAATCAACGAAACGTCAATCTCGGACGAAAACAACTCCCTAGCTATTGGGCACAGGGACGGGCGGTGTTTGTGTCTTTCGCTGTAAGATATTCTTATCGTAGGAAGGAAAATAAATGTCACGTCTATTGATATTGTGATTTATAATAAATTTCGCTAGCGAGCGCCTCTGTTCATATGCAGAGCCGTCTTGTTAAAGTGCAAATCACCTTCAACCGACTTGATGTCGTATTTGCTTTAGGTGAAGCTATATGTAAGATATTGTTATGAAAACGAGACATTGATACGCACACCTATTCGTAGATGTCTTCGAAAGAGAATAAACTGTGCGCGTTCAATGTCATTTGACTCGGAGCAATTAATTGTTGAATTTTACCGAGTTGTTCATACATTCTACATTTACAATTAATAAAATAAATAAGTAGGTTAGTCAGCTTGTAAAATGACAAATTTCAAAGTCACTTTCCCATCATATCTCGCAAATCCAGATATTTAAGCAATTAACTGATATTTCAGTGATTTCGTTCACGTACTACTACTATCTTATCATAAGTAGATTTTATTTTACTTTCTTTAAATATTATTGTGAAGTGAGCTTTTAAATGAGTGATTGTGATAAATTATTAACAGCGTCAACAGAGAGCTGTATCGGAATAATTGTTAGTGAAGCATTTTGAGGTCGGTTTAAGGATCTATCTATGTACAAGGGTCACGATACGGATACAATTTCTGTTGACTAGCACTGCTTCGGAAATTGATTTCATATATTATGTTACTACCATGGTTGGCTTCTGAACTGTTATAACTGATTGTACAAAAACGTCGTCCACGTCATCAGCCAATCTCAGTCCACTGCTGGACATAGGCCTCCCCCAACGAGCGCCATCGCGCCCTGTCCTCGGCTTGTCACATCCAACATCTGCCTGCAGCCTTCAGATCGTCATCCCACCGGGCCGGAGGGTGTTCTACGCTACGTGCACCGAACGTTGGTCTCCACTCCTCGGAACACGCCTACTCCTATACGGTTGTCGGTACTTCGGCAGGAAGCCAATCCAATCCCTGAGCCCAGCCCATCGCCACTTCATGCCCATACCTTTCCAGAACAGCGTCTTAAACATATCCTCCGACATTGTACAGTAACATGTTGGCATCATAGCTATATGAGTGAGAGTACTGTCTGAATGAGATCGACGTCATTTTGATTGATTAAACAATGAACGATTAAATGTAACTCGTTCATATTTTAAATTATTTTAACTTCCGTTAAACGACGTTCAGTAATACCATGGTTAAAAAGTGCTCGTATGTGAAAATAGATTAAGTTTAATAATAAGCCGGTATGATGTTTCTAGTCTAAGAATCTGTATGATTTGTTTTTATATTTATAAATAATATATTATTATTATTATTATGGATAATTTTTATTTTTGTTACCCTGTCTCCACCCGACACTCGTCTGCACGTATCCGTCAATATTGAAAATATCCTCAATAAAAATAAACAATATATTTGTAATTTTACTTTATATTTTAACACAATGACATAGAAAACACACATATACAAGAACTTACATTGAAAACTGCGATATATTATTTTATGAAATTATAAACAGTGATTGTGATGGCAACATTGGATACAAAATATTTTTAGTGACAATATTTTTTTATTCTACAAATGATCACTGTAATACCTACTGGTGAATCTAATATGGAACGTTTCGAATAATATGATCTAATTTTGTGAAAGCAAAGTTATTGAAATTTAATTATTTTAAATAGCTACTTCCTATCTTTAAAAATGTTTGAATGCTCAATAATATTACAAAGTCGGTGCACGTCGATCTTTGTACTTCACGAATTCAGGCATATTTTGTTTATTAATATTAGAGTAATTAGGCAGTTGAATATATATGTACTTAATTTAATTTGATTGGTCATTAATAATTAAACGGAGCCCGTCACTCGGGCGGCAGCGGCAGGTCATCGTCAAACTCTTCGATGCTCTTCTTCTTGTCCACGCGATTAACTGACCTCGTAATCGGCTGCAACGACTCGTGTGATATGTCATTGGAATGTCTAAAAAAACACCGGCAAAAAATTTTAAAAGCCGCCCACCAAATGTTTAGAATGATAACATAGGAAGCATTAATCCACGTAATTATGTAGAATTAATATACCTACTTACATTTAAATTCCACTTACTTAAAATTACATTTGATTTCTTATGTATGATATGTTAATTACCTACATGTAGAATTTATTTGGTAGTAAGTAATAATGACATTATTTGTTATTCATTGGTTACACAGGATGCCGATTTAGTAATGATTAATTTGGCTAGAGTTTGTATATGGAGATGGAACTTGAGAAAGTTGACAATAATTTATAAATATTACGGATGACCTCTTAATAAATTCGCTTCAGCGTTTGTCCTCTAGAGGGGCCTATAATATCACCTAGTCTACAGATATACAGGCAGCATCTGCAATGAATGCTAAGTATAATGTGCCTCTTCAAAAGTACAAAATTTTGAAGGAGGATTCTAATATGATATGTCATAGTTTTTTAAATCCGTATAAATAAACGTTGCTGGCTAGCGACGAGCAAAGGTAACTTGCAAAAATAGATGTTGTGATAGTACCAACCCAGTGGAGCCTGCACGAAGCAGAAGGTAAACATAGTGAATTAGACTGATGGCAAAGTACGTACGTGCGGCTGTGCGCGCTCGAGCGCCGCGACGCGCCCGCGCCCCTCGACGCGCCTACAATAAGACAAACCTTTACAATCTTCGAATAGTTAAAATAAAGTAATGTTTCAACTTCCAGGCTCTCAATTCTCATAAACCAATTGGGCGTACCCATGTCATTTTTTAGAAATGATCAACTAAATCGTGCGATATAGAATTTTTTGGATATTTTGAATTGATATAATAAGTCTTTAGATATTGGTATTTATTACTGCTTACCTCTTTAAGAGTTGTAGGTACTGCGAAAGAACCTTTTTATAATACAATTTTAGAGTATTAAGTGGTAAATAACTGGTAATTTTGGTAAACAATAACTTCTTTATCTAAAACCAAAACGTAACACGTACAATTGACATATGTAGGTATCTGTCTTGTTACCAAAATTGAAACATGATTTATCTTTTAATTAAGTAAATATGATCATTGTTTACCAAAAGAGTAATAGCACCTACAAGTGAGCCATATTATGACGTAAAAAAAAACCCAGGCATTACTTATGCGTCAAAACAAGGAATATCTGAATGGTAAATAAGACTATTAAAATAATATCGTCACGAGAATCGTAAAATAACATTATGTTACTGATATAATATTATGTATTGAAATATATAGTTACACGTACTTATATGAATTTGTTAACATAGTTGGCGTACGTTGAACAATACAAATTACTAATGTATATGTAATCAAGTCTTGTTCAGTTCCACCAAAACAAATAGGTACCTACAAGTGAGAGAAAAGTTGTTATTATCTGTATGCGCTATTTGAATCGGGATATAACTGGTTATTATTGAACTAGTATTTGGTGTTTTAAAACGCCTGAACGTTTATCAGTAAGGGTCAGTTGTTTATATACCTCTTGTTTGATCTATCGGCGACTGGCTCGCACCAGATGAGACGCTTCCAGCTGATGTTACAGTTTCTACAAGTAAGCATTCACAGACATAGAAGTAATTCAGCACATTATCAAATATTTCGTACAATCATTTAAGATTTTACAAGATGTAAATTGTATTCGAGTCTTACTATTAATGAATAAAAATTATTGGCACTGTACGAAACAAAATATATATAAATAATAAAATATGTATGTACATAAACATAACAATTACCGAATATATTACGAGAAGCTAATTGTTGTGGGATTCCCTAAGAATGAATAAAATACACTTATAATGCATGCTTACTAAATCATTATGATAATAGTTAGATTTTCGTACATAATTTTACGTCTGACTTCCCTGAAGGGGTAGGCAGAGAAGCATAGTAGGTACACCCCCACGGTTCACCATTTATGTTTACGTTCCATGGAATAGGTGCTGAGCCTAATGCCATACACTGGGCACAGATCCAGACTCCGAGTCACTACTAGAAATTCTAAATTAGAAAAATCCAATAGTACTTGACCCGGG
>DWME01003903.1:0-17267 GCA_018244795.1 Parelbella ahira ahira
GCCATTGTCCACTGATGACCACTGACCCAAAATAATTGGATTTTGAAACGGAACCGACTGCAGACTGTACGGAATGGTGGAATCAATTCAATTATAGAGACTGCGGAATGGAAATTAATTTAATATTAGTATTATAATTGGATTGACCCTTCGGCATAATTAGTTGGGTAAATTATTTGGAATTTCCATAACATGGAAGATATGATTAAACCAATCAAAATTCGCAGTGGAAGAAAAATACATAATATGTTTAAATCTTACAAACTATATCTGCACAAGTAAACGAAACCAGGAAGGGAATATTTCCTATCGCTTTAACCTTTTCCTAGAACGTGAATATTATTGACCATCTCGTTGGTCGAGTGGTTGCAAGCGCGGCTGCCGATCGAGAGGTCTTGGATTCAAATCCCGGGTCGGATACTATTGGATTTTTATAATTTAAAATTTCTAATAGTGACTCGGAGTCTGGAATTGTGCCCGGTGTAAGGTAATAGGCTCACCTATTCCAAGATACTTTAACGTAACTGTTGAAACGTGGGAAGTGTACTACACTCCTCTGCCTACTCCTTCGGGGATTACAGGCGTGATGTTACGTGAGTATTATTATGTATGAATATATCACTACACAAAATATAAAAATAACTGACTTTAGTTAAACATATTTCGCTGAATACAATTTTGTTTAATATTCACACAAAAATCCCAACGAAATCGCCGTGTGAAACAAGTTACATGGCGGAAAACGTGAAATACGAAATAAGTTAAATAACTTGCAATTCAACATCCAACTGCAAACGAAGTTGCCTTCACGAAGTGTATTTTAACTGTGACGACACAGCGCCCACACTCTGTCGAGCTGCCAAAGAGCATAACTTAATGCCTCACGATCGACGAGACGCGCAATGCAAAACGAGAAGCCAATGAATTAAACGTTTAACTTTCATTTTAAACGACCACCATACGTAACTTCTGTAAATCGAAACGTACAAGCATTAACCGGCAAAGACAAAGTAATAAATCAAATAGAATTACCCGAGCCCTAGATTGATATAAATAAGCGCGGACCCAATGTACATTATCTGCCTTTAATATGAAAAATGACCGTTAGACAACAGATAGATTCAAATATCGTTCCGCCGTAAATATATACATTCGAGAGTGAAAGGCGGGACCTGTAGTTTGTTTAGTGGAGCATTAAACGTGGCCAGCCATCAGTTGCAATCAATGAAATGGAGGTCGAGTCTTAAATCGAACCTATATCGGTTTTCGAGTGGGCTGGCGCCAGAAGGTAAGTTGTAACACACGTTCGCCATGTTGTTGAAAAATGTGCACGCGCGTCGAAACCGCTAACAAGCTGCGTATGCTCTCAACGAACTGCCATTTTTGAAATATAACGGCCGCGTGGTGATTTATTGAAATAATTTCGCATTCCACTACATTGGACGGTGACAGTTATTTCTTTTCCTCGATCGCAAAATCTTTAACACGTTCAATAAATAACTCATCGATAAATGAATTAACACGCCCAAGTGTGAATAACCGGCCAATATTGTGTCGTATTGACAGTAATTGCTTGTAGCATGGGACACTGAAATAGAGAAGCACTTATTGGTATTATAACGAAATCAACAAGACGTCGACAGCTTAATAACAGCGCTGGTTAAATATTTAAAGGAAAGGTTAAACATGTTCATTAAGTTAACAATCCACGACTGTCGACATTAGCAGTGTAACTGAGGGGTTTATTAAATTTAATTAGACAATTCAAACGCGTTGTTGACCAAGAAGCGTCGTGAGTTTGGTAGTTACAGTAGCTGTAATTATATTTAGGATCTGTAACATTCATTGACGTCTATTACAAATATAAGAAATCTTCTTGTTATCTGATGCCAAACAAGTTTTCAACAGCTCTGAATCAATAAATAAGGCATAAAAATATGTAAACATGCTTCTAGAAAAGTCACAATATTATTCAAGAAAGTTCGAGACTTTTTTTGTCTGTATTAACCATAATGTCTTACGTTTATAATGTCTGCTTTTAAAGGTTTATCAGCAACCCTTCTTATCATTCCTCTTTAGGATATATTATGTAGACCTCCTTTCAGAATATTAAGGTTTAAGGCAATAAGCTATCAGGCCGGCCAAATTGACAGACTTCACACGCCTCAGTGAATATCATCGAGAACAGAGTCTGCAGGTTGTCAAGATGTTTTTTTTCCTATCACAAGCAACTTACATTCCAATTTAACAAACGAACATTATATTAGTATACAAATAGGTGCGTGCTAGAATGTGAAGCTTAGACCACTACGGTGGAAAGCTGCATTCTAAATCATTAGGTATTTTTAGAAGTTCATTAGAAAAAGTATGATGTATTATGTTTAGGCTTTTGTAAGGTATTTAAGCAATCCCAGTGTAAAATTAGTATAAAAATCGATTTTGCAACTTCTGTTATGAAAACAGACAAAAATCTTAATTGTTATCGCAGTAATTACTTTTTTCTTGAATTTAGAAGTTTCATTTTCAAATTTCTCATAATACGTACGTACAAATCAAATCTGCGAGCAAATCATGAAGGATATATTGCCTGTTCGTATCTGATTTATATAATTATCCGAATGAATGCAGTTGACCGCGGCGACAGATCGATGCATTTCAAAACGGATACATTCCAGGCTCGGCCAGATAAGATTGCGTTTCACGTCCAGATTACATAAATCCCGACTTTGAACCGGGACTCCCACGTACTCGCCGGACCTGTTCGGTGTAATTTAACCTGGATTAGCGGCCTATCTCGCCTGTCATAGACCGTGGAGACAGGTTCCAATGTAAACCTGCTAAATTGTAATCGGTAGGCATGCGAGAAGTTTCCAGGTGGATTTTCTAAATACCTACTGAACCTACCTTCTTTTTGACATAGTAAAAGGACCGAATCCATCATACGCGACTTTAAATAATACTTACAGTACAGGATAATTGGGCAAGGATACAATTTGGACATACATAGGTGGCAGCTGTGTCACGAGCCGAGAGGACCAATGTAAATAGTATGTGTGTGATCTGCCTGCCACAAGAACAATGTAACTGATTGCTGCTAACGGTAAGCGGGGTCCATTAAAAGCTTTATCTCCTACAGTTTTACAATGTTTCTAAAAATAATCTCATCAACTTTTCAAACTTGAGTCAGCACCTTGTAGACGTCACATCATCTAAGAACTATGATAAAAAGAATAGTATTGATAGAATCCAAGTATATTTGACCAGGTATGAAATGTATTTAAATCTCATAAAAACAATAAAGTGAAACGAATGCAACGTGACATTCATCTCACCGCAATGAACTGATGTAGGCAATTAATCGTTTCTCTTGTTTTGGTATTAGCAAAGCTTAGATCTTGTCGAGATAAACAGACGTACACAGCAACAGTTAATCTTGAGACACGAACAAATGCACTCGACAAAGAAGACGCATATTACAAAGTCAAACATAACGCAGACCCGTCGGGACCACCCCAACCATTTCAGTCAGTCCACTAAACAATATTTCATCGTAATATCTCCAAGTAAATACAAGAGCTTTACGGACGCTTTAGGCGGACACAGGCTAGAGTTTCTAGTTTAAACTAATATCATTAATAACCAGTATGTCAACTCGAAACCGGCCGATAACATTTGTTAACATCAAACGATACTGCGAGACTGCGATACCAATGCCTTATACACTGAAATGTTATTTCGCCGAACAGGAATCGCAAACAATATCAAACAACGATATATCACGGTTCAATATTTAATTTGACAACTAACAAATGATCTATTTAAAGAACTAATGAGTGCCATTAAAATTATCGCAGATCGGCTACGGGGAGGTGTAATTGTTTCATACTATTTGTCAAATGAACGACCGGCTGTAATAATATTATGGGACATACATTATGTTGAATGTAATATATAAATCATTAATTATACGCAGTGAATTAAACTATTGCATCTTTCACATGCAGATGATTTATTGCTTCAAAAATACCTATCGAAATGTCCTATTATGTCGTCTCCTTTAAGAACGATTTTAATGCCTAACTACCCACTAATAGTCCATATGAAACAAGTTGCTGATTTACGTAGGAACTGCTAAAACGCTGATATGTATAGAAGTTTGTTATATAGGTATAGATCATTTCTAAGATATTTGACACTTAAACGTATCTTAAGTAATTATATACATGATCAAATACTTACTAACTGAAAGTTTTTCGGCATAGCCCTTTCCCTTATCGGCCAACAATTTAATGATTTATAATAGATTTAACCGTAAAGATTTTCAATTCGTGTCGTCTCTACGACAGGCGACGTTCTTTTGTCCTGCCAGCGGCATCAAAGGAGGACGCCATTCGCGCAGACGGATGTCGTTTACGCAACATGAAATTGCATCTAAGGCTCTGTTGGCAGCGATCGAGATCCTAACAACCAACCGGCTGTACGATTGTCTGATAACTTTTGACCTAGCGCGCCATCTAGCGGCCGCTAAGCCAATCTATGTACCTAATATTTTTGTAATGGACAGTGGGTACGGGTATCGTTATTATTTTATACTCGCGCCAGGTTCCTTCCGAGATGGGTAGAAAACTGAAATACGTATTACATTCCTTAAAAACTTGAAGTTCATATAAAATTATAGCTCTTGTCATACATACGCAGTTTAGAAGACTTTAATTGTAGGTATAATATGTCATATAGATAAATTTAGTCATATTATGACTGTATTATAACACTTTCCACTGATACCTCAGTTTTATTTTTAAATGATAATTATGAATGCTATGTTAAATTTTTATGACATGTAATCAGAATCCCAGAAAAAGAAATTTCAAAAACGATAAATTATTGAAATTTCCCATTTTGTCCAGTGATATAACTATCTTTTGTTTTTTCTTGTATATACAATACCGTGCTCATATTAAAAACGTGTGATATAACTAATTATTATTTTTTAAATACATAATTTTAACAAGGAAGTTAAATAACTTCACCTAATCCGGCCAACTTGACCGCTGAACCCTGTGGCCCCAATCCACAACTGGTGCCGTGGACATAAAGACCGTAATCCCTTAGCAAGCCACAAATCGATTATTCACAGGGATTGCTTTATTACGGCAACCAAGCGTCTTTTGTTCTTGAGGACAGTCCTGTAGTGTGTTACTATGTATAATATCGGGGGTTTTTTTATTGAAATTAATTTACGCCAAGGGAATAATCTCGGGGCAGCGGGTATTTACATCCGCGAAACGAGATCCTAGTCGGAGGGGATTTGCAGTTAAAACGCAATCTTTGAAATTTTTTGTACGTCCGACATTACTTGAGTCTATTTTGTAATATTCGTGTGGTAATCTATCTCATCAAAATCAATTTATAAAAAGATCCAAGCGTAAATTTAATAATACAATCGAGCTTTTGATATATGTATAATATTTTGTAATGTGTGCAGTCTGCAATTGCTCTAGTTGTTAAATGTTCGTATCTCAAAGCTTGTATAAATTGTAGGTGTACATATTATGAATAAAAAGTTTTTCTTTCTTTTTCTTTCTAATATATAATGATAATTTCATAAATGTCGTAATACTAATAAAACGAGATTGTACACATAATACTCCTTTAGTCTGTTGATTTTTTACGATTTCAAACATGACATATCTTTTTATTGTCCTGCAATGACACCGCCAGTGGGGACACCTGCTCCAGAATCTGCTTAATGGCTCACATGACGGCATGTGCCGTTTATTGGAAGCATAAATAAATTATTAGCCACCGCCGGCTGTAAATCAACCAGAGATACTTCGTGGTGAATGATTGAGGCGCGTGATACTGAGGTGTTCCATGTGTAGACATATTTATCATTATACGTATAGGAAGTTGTGGAATCAATCTTCTTCAAACTTCACAAGTTAATAGCGTTGTGAGATGCATCGATGAGAGAGGTTTTATACTCACTAACCGATCTGTTGGCTATCTTTAACTTCGAAATTCGAATGCCACGTATGGGTTATACCTATCATGTATATAATGGAATGTGCTTCCTTCCGCAGTGTTTGCTGTATCTTGTTCTTAATTATTATATTAACTATTTCCTTATCGGCCAGCAACAAATAGCTAATCAAATTTTTAGTAAATATAACAACCACCCACACGGAACGTTTGTCATTTCCTTAAAAAAAAAGCTTATACTTTTTTAATATTGGTAACTTTTTATGTACGACAATTAACGCTGTCGAAAAAGTTGTTGAAAGTCGTCAATAAAGTTTCAATTTAAAGTTTTTATAGTGGAAGGTAATTATTACCTTCCACTATAAAAATAAATATATTATATATGGAATGCAACATCTAAATACTTATTTATAATCCGCGGCACACATTCTATAGAGCTCGCCGTAAAAGTTTACGTTCGACCATCGACAACAAAAAGCTTTAGCGGGATAAAAGTTTTAACGGCGAGGCGGTAAGATTTTAGCCGATTCCCGCACCGAGCGTAACATTTTTATTATTTCTCTATTCATCTGTCGACGCATTGACACCAATCTGTAGCGCCGGCGGCCATTACAAGACACGCTTTCTCCATACTCATTAGAGTTGTTTGGCGCCAAAATTCCTAACCTATGATTTGACATTCGTCTCCGTTATACGTAGCTAAGCTTACAAGTGTTTTTGACTTTGTGTACGCAACTGATAATAGAGAACTACGTTTGAGAGTGGGAACTATAGCTTTACAGTACATTTATGTGTGTGTGCTTGTATGTCTCTGCGAAACGGATCAGGTATTAACGGTTCTATAGATATTTTATGATCTTTTCGAGTCGTAGTAACAGGATGAACGGACTATTCACGCTACAACCAGTTTATTATAAGATCGAAACGATAATTGGGAATAAAAAATATTTTTGAATTACGATTTATTGGCACTAAATCATTGCTAAGTGTCAATAACGATTTTATTATTTCCCCATCAAAATCCGTTACAGATTAGTTGCAAATATAGGCAAGTAAATTTTTAACGCTTGAAGCTTACGTTTCACAATCGTTATAGCGTCAAATGCGATTAGTTCTTCAGTTGTATCTTCTGAAGCAGGGCAACACTGGAGGAATTTTCCCATTAGCTGTCATACATCTTGAGAAATACCAGGTCCGACATTTACCAACCTTGCCGACAGTTCGAATTTATTACGTGAGGATTAAAAGCTCATCCATAGTCATCCGTGATTGTAATGCTCATTTTTCTGCTACTGGAATGTTCTATTACCTAATACTGAAACGATCAATAATTGCAAAGCGCCCAATAAGTTTAATCATAAATTATATGACATGTTTTTATTCTATAAGTATTTCATAACGCGGAATAATGTTTAAATTTCTAATACATTAATCGTAATTTATTATAAACAGTCAGACGTACTAAAATATATGCGATGTTAATGCCCATCATTCTTATTTATGTCACATATTTATTGATTTTCATCATTCACGCGGCGCCACGTGCGTTTGTCTATGGTAAAGTCGGTGTTATTAATTTTAAACGTCACACGTTGATATATTCTGTCTTAAATGGAATTGTATGCAAATAGAGCGTAGTAAAATTTCACGAAATTTTTCATTGATGTATAATATTTAAACTATTTGGTACACAGTGACTAACCTTTCAAGTGTCTGCCTCCCATGTCTATTCGCCATCGGCTTGGAACCAGGCTGTAGTATTAAGACTTAGTGCAAGTTACTCATGAATTTGTTAGTATTAATACGTAACATCACGCCTGTAATCACCGAAGAGGTAAGCAGAGGAGTGTAGTAGACTCCCATGTTTCACCAGTTAAGTTTAAGGCCCATGGAATAGGTGGTGAGCCTATTGCCATACTGTGAGCATATTAATAGGATTGTTAGTATAATATATTACTCCAGTCAGCACAGATGACTACAGGCATAGTTAGTATTAGCTATTAACAAGCATGTCAGGTCGGATAGCACTGCACGGTGTGGCACTCGGTATCCTCCGTCTACCCCATAAAGGACTTGGCGTGACTTATAATATTAATAGTATTCATTAATATCCATAGCAACGGTTAATATTAATTAAGATAAGTTGTGTGTGCAATAAGGTTTTATTATTTCTACAAATGTATTGGTTGCTCTGGAAGTTAATAATGTGTTTTTTTTTTGAGAAATAAATTCTTGAACCATAATATTGCGTCTCATATAAATCATTGTAAAATACATCGCTTGTACAATAATTGACTAACTTTTATTTTATCTTTTTGTTCCAGGTAAGTTTCCTGGTCCGGAGTAATAAAAGTACAATAAAATATAAACAGAGAAACTTGACGGGAGCAATAAAATTAAAAATAAAATCAGGTACATATGTACATACATAAATTTAATTTGTCGATGATTATTGCAATTTGTATTCAAACGAAGAGTTGTACGAACATGAACGAAATATGATAATTTACGAGCAAAAACTCACTAGTCGCATTAGATCGTTAATTTATAAATAAACTCGCAATAAAATCGCGTTATACGTAATCTCACAATACATATTATGTAGGTGCGTTTATAGACGTGCGTGGACTGAATCAATTAATGATTAATACAAATCATAAAACGTGGTAACTAGCGTACGGTTAAACTACATAAAATTATAATGTGGATTATTGGAAACAGAAAAATAAGCAGAATGAACACTGAGTCATATTATAAAGTTTAATGTATTGGTAATTTAAGTGAAAACTTGTTATTTATTAGTTCATTTCAAACAGTATATAAATGATATAATATTTACGTAAATTGACCATATAAAACGTTACAGGTCAGTTTAATGTAATTTGTTCGTACAACACGTATAATTTCGAAGCTATAAAATATTTACATGAACATAAATGTGGCTGTACAGCTAAATACATCCATGTTTGTTTCGTAAAAAAGATCAGTTTCACGAGAAGAACAATTAATAAATTACTGCAACATTATACGACAAAATTAAAATTGTAATTAACAGAGCCTCCGGGCCCGCGGAGGGGCAACCTCATTTAACGGTCGGGTATAATTAGCAATTTTGTAAATGGTATTCATTAATTTGGAGGGCAAATGAAACGCAGTGGAACATAAAGACGCGTGTTGCCAGTAGAGCACTTGTTAGCGCTAATTTGTACGATTGCAACACTGAAGTGGGTTGCGCGTTCACGGAGCCCCACGTGCACGTGCTCTCTTTTTCAAGTGTTGCCAGCTATCACAGGTATTGTATAAAAAAGCCGTCTTTAAATAAAAATTAAATTAAAATGAGAACAAAAATGTAACTGAGATACTTAAAGAGATTTTAATATACTTTGTCCATTATTTAAAAAAATGCGATCTTAGTTTTGTTCTTGGATTTAGTTCTTAGTAGTTAGATCTTAGTTTAGATTCTTAGTTCTTTAATTTAATAATTTCTAGTTACTTTCATTAATAAAATAATATCACGTTAAAGGCTTACGATGAGAGTCCAAGTATATTGTCATTTTCCAGTAGAATTTTAAAATATAGACTTATACAGAACAGACTTATATATTTCATATTTATATCGTAATAAGGTTAATGTTATCAAATATGAATACAAAAATGTGTAACACTAAAACACGTGGCGGAGTAACATTTTAAATTGAAAAAAAAATCATCTAACGGAAGGCGCTTTCGTTCGCTTCTAGTAAAAAATAAAAAGTACGCAAAGAATAGCTGATAAGGTACTCGTTTCATACGTAACGATTACATGAGTAACTATAAAAATCGTAACATTAAAAATATAAATAATCTGCTTAATGTCTCCAAAAGAGCGCATTTGTAAATAAGATATTTAAGAAAATGACGTGCAATTCACTAAAAAAGTCTTTTTAATATGACGTAACATCACGACTGTAATCCCCGAATGGTTAGGCAGAGGAGTGTAGTACAAATTCCCACGTTTCACCGCTTACGTTTAAGTCCCATAGATTAGGTGGTGAATCTATTGCACTTATATATTATACAATGCTGAATGAAATACATATGTATATGCATCTGTTTATTTGAAAGGAACTTCTAACACAGCAATGGTGACTGATGATGCTAGCCTAATTGAAACACCTTGTAAAAAGGATTAAGATATGCAACTGCCAACCTTTTAGCACATATTTATGGAGAGAGCATATTCCTGAAACCTCATCACAACATGTTCGGCTATTAGTCAAGACGATAAAGAAGCAATAAAGAAATAAAATCCATTTCGCTCCAAATGTCGATTTCGGATTGATTAGCCGACGAAATGAGTGCGTGCGTTCGGATCTGTCATGTAAATCGAAGTGAAAATCATGGGCGCACTTAGCGGGCTAAATTAAAAAAAAAACGTTTTACAACACTACACGCCATCCTATAACCGAATTTTGATCTCGATTAGAGCACAACGCGGTCCGCGCGAAGTTTTTTTTTTTCATACAATTTTCAATCAATTTTAACTTTCACCATACACATAGACACAATGAAAAATTGACATTTTAAAAAAAGAAGTTTTTCGACACAATATGCGTTCAACAATGAGTGAAGTAATAATAGCTAAAATTAAGGCGTCGTTTTCTACGAAAACGAAATATTTTGATGGATAGTGTCCAGTAAATTAATTAATGCCGTGACATGTTCAACATGTATTATAATTACGCGCAGGGATTGTCGTGTCACCTAGCCCAACTGCGTAGAAATGACAATAATAATAGCATTGGAATGTACACGTAGCGTGATAATGTGACATAAATACGAAAGCGTATATGTTTGGTCATTCGTATATTCTTAATTTCTGAACGTATGTACCTACGTCAAATTTGACAAGACTGTCATATATTAAGTCGTCTAGCGATTCTAGCATAATATTAAGGGCAGGGACATATGTTTGACCAATTTAAAAAAGTCTGTCACATTTGAGTCATCATACTACAGGATACAATGGCCAGTTTATGTTTATATTAGGTGCTATATTGCACGTGTATTTTTCTTATTTAGTAAAAAAATACTGATGAAAATATTTTACTTTTCTCTGTGTCTCGGAGTGGCCACTCGGTTCGCCATCACGCTATTTTATATTGTTATAATAATTTACCTTCGGGGTTTTTCTTGTCTCAAGATGAACAGATGAAGTCAAGGTTTGTAATGACTCAATGACTTTTCAAAGCACTGAAATAACTATAACTTTAACAATGGCGATCACTCATCATTATTACCTTACCATATCACTACCTATTTCATGGTGGGACGTAAACGTAACTCGTAAACGTTCGAGTGTACTGCACTTATCTGCCCGCCTCTTCGGGGATTACAGGCGCGAAGTTAAGTGTTTGTCGTCTTATTAGGGTGTCAGAAAGCTGTTCGTATATAAAATTGTGGTAGGTACAAGTTAGAAGAATAAATTGTTCATCCACAGATTTATTACTGGCAGTCCGAGTGACCTGTATATGGTTCTTATAATATACACATATATTATAAGAACCATATACAGGTATAATGTACACATTCATTGTCCTAAAAACTTAAGTTTTCGACTTAACTTCTGTCATCCCCGAAGAGGTAGGCAGAGGAGTGTAGTACACTTTCACGATTCAGCAGTTATTATACTAATTTGAATATAACATTTAAGATAATAAAGAATTTACCGAAAGAGCCCGACTATTAACACAGGAAGTACGATAAGTTCGCTTCCTTCTAACTAGTGACTAAAACAAAATATTTTTCATATTTCATGACAGGAATATAATAAGAATTTTCATCCACTTTATCTCTTAATAGTTCTCGAAACTCGTAATATTCTATACAAATGGAGATGCGAAAAAAGTTTTATGATAAATAAATGAAACTAAAGGATATTCTTTTAATGTATTATGTTATCTGTGTCGATATTAAGAGCCAAGTTTACGGCCGCTTAGAAATATTTACTCGTATATTTTTAAGTAATCAATTTGTAAAAGCAGTGATAGCCTAGTGGTTCAGAATTAAGCCTCTTATTCCGCGGGAGCTGGATTCAAATACATGGCGCGCACCTCTTTACAAAAGTGCGTTTTAAGTTTAAATATCACTTGCTAACGGTAAAGGAATACATCGTGAGGAAACCTGCACATTCTAGAATTTGTAAAAAAAAAGAAATTTTAAGGTGTTTGAAGTCTGCCAACCCGCAGTTGGCCAGCGTGGCAGACTACGGCCTTAACCCTCTCAATATGAGAGGAGACGCATATTCCAACAGTGGAATGACAAATGGGTCGATTATTATTATTATTATTAAGTTTAAACTTAGGATATCTTTAATTTCATTACCCACATTGGTTTTATGATGTACGTATGGTTTTTTCTTTTCCTTATGTACGACCTTAGTCACAATGCGAATATGACGCACTGAACAATCAACACAAACAGTACATTATAACATAAAAAATGTTTATAATTATACACAAATCTCAAACACAAAATGATTGATCTCATATTGATGTACTCGTACGTGACGTTTTTTTTAAACAATGTTTCGATCATTTAAAGCATAGAGAAAACTGTCTTACATGTTACACATAATATGAAGTCAGAAAAACCAATAAAACCTTGTCATAAATTTTTATGCTAACGTGGACGTGTCTACCTTCGAAACTATGGTCGTAAAACCTAAGTTCCGACCCAAATCCCCCAAGTAAACTCCTTAGCTGACAAAAACCAGTACTCGTAGATTGTAATCTTCCAAAAATCTTTTTCGAATAAAATAAGTATAACGTTAAATGTACTCGTATATATTTTTAATGCCTAACGGTTCTTACAAGTGATTTTAGCGGTTTTTGGCTATTCCTGTTTATTTATTAATTGTACCTACCAAAACTTAAACAAATATTTTCTTAATACACTAACTTTATCCACCATTAAAAATTTACACTTAAAACAAGAACAGCAATGAAGAACATCTTAATATATTTACAGCCAAATACCTAGTGGAAGTACATTATAGCAACTCAAAATTATATATTTGTTTCTCATACCCATTAATCCATTGATTCGTTTTTGCGCCCTCTAACCGAATCCAAGTTTTAGATTCAATTACAGCCAACATTTTTTTCAACTTAAAACGTTAATCAATTATTAAATAACAATTAGATAAGAATTTGGCACAGGAACCTTTTTAGTGTAGTTGCCGGTTTTATTAGTTCGGATAGCACAAGCTACACAGTACTCTACTATGGGGTCTTAAATTGAAATTAGCCACTCGTTCGTCGCCAAATACTAGCGGAGCCTACGAATACTGCACCCGCAGCGAACGGTGTATCGTGTGCGGTCTAAGCAAAAGGGTGAAGCGGAAAACGCAAGCGCTATATAATAGGCTTAATTATATTATTTTCAACTTTTATACGTTTGACTACGGAAATGGTAAATGTGCATGGGGTATGCTCTTGCTGATGCATTTTTCAATGTGTATCGAGAGGTTGTTACCTACAGATGCTTTTAACAATCTCTTATTGCCATAGATATTCTCAGTTATAAACGTCTCGACCAAATTTAATAAATCAGTGAAAGCATTCGTTCATTCTTTTAGGTACAGAGTTCATATGATAATAGAAATTTTCGCTTGTAAGATTTCTTGCAAGAAATATATTTTTATGACAAACAGGCCTAAAATATTTCACGTCATTCTATACCGTATATAATACTACATAAAATACTTTTTAGTAAACGACTATTTCTACCTTACAGTAGAATAGACGCTAATAAAGACTATTCTACTGTCAGACACATATTTGTAAAATAACAAATATCAACGACAGCATTGTAAAAGTTTCGTTTCTGGTGAATTGAGGTAATATTTTATTAGTTATACTGCTTTGCCTATTTATAATGAACGTTGACAATTACCTGTATATGAAAAAAAAGAAGATAACTATACATATGTGTAATATACTTTATCCGAATTCTCGACAACTTATCGCTTATCCCCTCCATTGAACCCGGAAACCTGGACCGGTGCCACGGCACCAGGCTATCAACACTCGGCGTGTGACAAATGAAGCGGCGTATTATGAAGAAACACGTCGTATTTCGAGCACCAGATGGCGCCACCGTAGTTATTGTAGAGCATTAGAACGTTCAGAGTAACTTAAATTTGGCAATATGTTCATGGTGTACATTATTCCCTAAAAGAAGACAAAAAAAACTAAAAAGAAATGATATGAATTTACTTACTGAATACAATATACATGTGTTGTATACTCATTATTTGGAAAAAAAAATTAATTTCTACTCATAAGTATTCACGATAAATCAACAAACGCTTTATAAGATCGTTTATTCATTATAACTCTACTATAAAATACATATAACTGCAATGAATGATATCACATAGGATGTGTGAAGCAAATACTAAAAACGAATATTTTTATTCCTACAACCCTCATCATCATCATCCCGTTTTGATTTCCGCTGATGGATATGAGACTCCTCTTTTAGATTACATCAGGTTAATATATCACTTTGCTATAACGGTGAAAGAAAACATCGTAACGAAACGTGCACACCTCGGAGTTTTTCAAAAAGAATATTTTCTAAGGCGTGTGAACCCTGTCAATCATAACTTGGCCAGTGGGGCAGGCCATGGCTTTAACCCTTTTACAACATTACTAAAATAAATTCATAGAAACGTAACGTAAGTCCCTCAACACGATAGTAGGTGATAATAGACGTTACTAAGCACCATTATGCCAGCACTGTTAAACCTAATATTAAGACGGTTTACAAAATCTACTATTACTATTATTCGGGTGACAGTTATATCATTAATATAATACTCTGGTCCCCGTTAATGGTCAATAAAATAGAGCCGGTAGCTCAAGCGGTCAGTGCACTCGCTGATCCTCACATGAAACCCCGGATAAGTAAAGCTAATCGTGAATGAAGTTGAGCACAGGATCGTAGATGTTTATTACATAAGTTTTGTTAATACGACGCACTTATACGCTATTAGCGTTTACGGTTAAGTAAGCCGAATAAGGTTACTCCGAAAGACCGCATCTCGCTACAACTCCGGATGTTACATAATTATTTATTTATTCTTGAACGCAACAGTGAAACGATTGATAGAAAGTTGTTTAAAGACATAATGTGATCTTTGCATCAACTAAAAAAACTACTAATGATCAAATTAATTATAAGACTTGGAGCATTCACTAGACGGTAATAATAGTTATACAATGTTTTCCAGTGTCCTTATGTTTGTTAGCGATTGTATTCACAATCGGATTTCTTTGTTTTCGTTTCGACTGTCTCGTTGGTCGAATGGTTGCAAGCGCGACTGCCGATCGGGAGGGGCAAATCCCGGGTCGCGTACTGTTATATTGTCTAATTTAGAATTTTTAGTAGTCGGAGTCTGGACCTGTGTCCGGTGTATGACCATAGGCTCATCACCTAGTCCATGCGACGTAAACGTAACTGGTGAATCGCGGGAGTACACCTCACTCCTTTGCCTACCCCTTCAGGGATTACAGGCGTGATGTTACGTAATTAGGTTCGACTGTTTTTAATAGTGTGTACTGTTATATTTAGATCGCTATTTAATGAAGCCGCCTGTAAGACTAACTGTATTAAATGGTGTACAACGAACACTTCTCATTTATACGAAATACGCTAAATCACCGAGGTGAGGATTTTAATCAGCTCCTTGAAATTTACTCAGCTGTTTTAAATGGATATTAATCCATAAACTGTTGATGCTTTGTATTTATCTTTACTAAACGGTTTTGACTACAAACTATCGTATTAAGAGTTACATAAAAACAGGACTATGAAGTTACCCAGCAACTTGGAACGTAGTTAGCGACTCGAAAAGTTGTCACTAATTTATTTCTTGCTACTGTGAGTCAATGGCGATGCCGCAAATTTCTAACTTTAGCGCTTAATCAGGTGGGTTTTAGTTACGATGGTACACGTCGTATGTTGAGATATATTTATTATAGGTATAGAAATTATAAACAGATGTACAGGTCCAAGGAATAGAAATACGTCCATACGTATTCCTATTCCTTTTGTGGCGTTTCAGACAAAAATTTACACATTTCAACTTAAATATCATTCAGCCGCATAAGCCACCTAGTATGTAATGGTCAATACATATGTATTCAGTGTCAAACATGGAATATACTAATGTTGGGCTAGAAATACATTACACGTCGACAATATAATTAGCGGGCCTTCAGTATTAAGGCTATATTTAACCTTGTCAATAACGATCTGGGACTTAATAATTCAAACTGCTACTCATTCATTTTATTACGAGTTCACTAAGGGTATATAAATTTGTGGAACTAAACTTAACATGAAACTCAGCTAAGAATACTATACTATGACAATCTCAAAGAACTAAAAACAATATAATATGATATTAGGGCTAAAATTAATGTTTTAGCTACTGTTGTAAAGGTGAAATAAAAACACCGTCAATAAAAATCAAACAATGAAATATAAAAAATATGATCGAATAAAATAACTAAGAAACTGAAAATCATAATAATCAGTTTAGTTGATTGCGAATAATAAAGGTCCCTTTATTCAGACAAGGATGTGATGTTAAGATGCATGCTCGTGGATCCAATATATTTATTGTAAACCTTTGTCATTTATGAAAGTGAAGCCCTTAAAGGAATCTACACCATTCTACTCAATAGGAGTCTAAAATGGTTTGTAGGCTTCAAGCCATTCTCCGAAGGACTCGGGGGGATCTTGGATAAAATGTATACAACGTATACCGTTATTGAAGAAGTTTTATAAAAATGTTGAGTATATGAATAGTCTTTTTTAGATCTGACATTTTTATTTAACTTAGAACATTTTATAGGTGGATTTGTTGTGTTTGATCTTGGAAGTAGAATACGCCAAATACTGAACGATCTTTTTTTACATTGTTTCCTTTTTAGGGTTCCGTACCATCAGAGTGCGAACGGAACCCTATTATGAAGGCTCCGCTGTCCGTCGGTTTGTTTTAGGGCTATAGTCTATTGAACTGTAGTAGGTAGACACGTGACATCTTTATAGTGTGTATCACTAAGGTCGTTACAACAACAAAAGTATTAAAAAATAGAGTGGAAAATAAAGGTGGTGCCCAAGAACATTGTTGTTTTTATTTAATAATAAATAAAATAATAATTGACCCATTTGTCATTCCACTATTGGAATATTGGTCTCCTCTCATATAGAGAGGGTTAAGGCAGTCTGGC
>DWME01003904.1:0-17266 GCA_018244795.1 Parelbella ahira ahira
CCGTTAGCAAGTGATATTTAAACTTAAAACGCACTTTTATAAAGAGGTGCGCGCCATGGATTTGAACCCAGGACCCCGGAATGAGAGGCTGAATTCTTAACCACTAGGCTACTAGTACTGCTACCATACTTCGCGTAATTGTATGCAGTGAGTGATACGTATTTCACGCAAAAACAAACCTTTAAATTTTTCAGGCGTTCACTGTCATTTTAGTTTTTTTTTTATATTTATATTGTAAAAACGTTAATTACCATCAAAGTACTGAATTATTTTGTGACTTAATATAGGCGGAAAACTTTAATAAAAACATACGAAACTTATAAATGAAAGAGTTATAACTGAGCTATATTGTACATTTGAAAAAAATTATACATAAAATTTCGCAATGCTTGAAAATGTGCACACTGATCCCAAACTTGTAATAATCTTTTTGTGACCGAATATAATTATTCTAAAAACTGATAATTAAAAACCAGCACAGCGTGTTATTTTAAATATATTCTAGACGTAGTTTTTTTCCTTATATAATTATATTGAACTGTGCATTATTGAACCCTTGCGTATCTAATACTTTATTTATATATCGAATATACTTCATTTGGTATATAATATAATCATTGTCACGTGGTACATATCCAAGGCTAGACATCTAACAATAATTAATTATTTATTTATTCGATCTATCGATGATTCGTTGATAAAATGTTTGCCGTACTATTGAAAAATAGCAATATATTATTGCAACAATGCCAATAGGAAACTTGTTAAATTACACTTTTTACCTATGAATGTATGTATGTATATATTATATTTTTTAAGCGTGTCTAATGTATTAACAATCGTTATTTATATAATTCTACCGTTAGTAACTTTGTTCGTTTACTTTTTAATTTACAGTTTTTTTACCTAATCGATAATGTAACGAATATTTACAAAACAGCACTTAATGAATAAATGCTCAGCAGTAGAATTTTGAAAAATGTATGTTTTGTCACATTTTATCATTTTTAAATTCAGTTACGACTAACCTACTCATTTACTAAATTATATTTGTCTCCACTCCGACAACACATTTTAGTAATATACAAAATTTCTCCCACTGAGCGTTTATAAATACAGAGATGAGTAATAGCTGTAAGTAATGGAAGAAATGTGTTTCATATCCAGATTATTATTGAAAAGCTCTAAACTACCAAGAGCTTTGATCCCACAAACAAATCGACTTAATTATTGCAATCGTATCACAATGGGTAGTTAATCGATAAATGAAAATTCGACATTTTAAAACTAAATGACAATCGATTAACTCGATGATCGATAAATAGAGTGACATCGATAAACTTCATACTGAAAATATATTAGCTACGAATATTAAAATTGATACCACATCCAAGTGTTCATTGAAAGGAACCTTTGAAGCTGCTCTGAACGAGAAAGCGAAAAGAAAACTTACAACTAAATATGTCAAATAGCAGCCTAATAAGAGTAACATAAATGCTGGTTGGTTTAAGAAACAAACATACAATTGTGATGTAGTTCTGAATGATGGCGTATAAAATACTGCTCCTTATTTCCTGACAACCAATTCCCATTTAAATATTTTCAAATCCTTATTAATTGTGGAAAACTAAAACTCAAACTTTTCTAAACTTTTTTTTCAGTTGGCAATAAATGAGATTTTTAACTAATGGCAATTTGTGAGCGGTGTAAAAGTACGAGATTCTCCACCCTTTTTTAATTGATAGAGCCTTACAATTTTAATATCTAAACGAGCTGCTAGAGGTTAACAATTTTAATAGCTGCCAGAGTGCATTAAGCTTTTTTGGAAAGGGCTTAAAAATTCAGGCTTAAAACGTTGTAAAATATCTAAATGATATGATATTTGAATTCTATGCGATAGCGTTGGTTCAAAACACCACAATGTATAATACAGAAGTCGATTGTTTAGAATCCTAACACTGGGACGAAATTACTAAGTAACCGTTTACGGAAAAACAACATCCTAATAAAATACTACATTTATAATTGAAATGTGTTATTTTATCAAGTAATCACCCGTCACATTGACAGCGGGCCGTTATGTTACGTCACGTTACATTACGTTCCGTCTCGTCACGTCACGCACGGTACGTTTCATCACGTTAATACATTGAACTCGTTCGTGTGCACACGTATGCACAAAACATATTGCATCAACGCGTAATTGCGTGCACATAGAAGATAAAAAATAAATTATCTCAATCAAATGATCCCGTCGTACTCCACTCGTGAAATCGTAACTAATAATAATAACAGACACGCGAACATCGTCCCCAGTAACAAACACCGCGCGAAACACATTGCACATACACTTTCGTAAAGCTCAACTCTAAATACATACATATATAATTAAAAAATCACATCTCATTTAAATATCTTTGGACATACCAAATAAAATTATGACATAGCGTACAAAAATACAAAAAATATACAAGAATGACAATCGTATAAGTCGTGTGTTGATTGGTGATAGATAGGTTGCATACCGAGTTCATTGGACATATTCTCGTGGAACACAGACACCGCGTAGACTAGACAGTTGAAATAATTGCAGGAAAACGTCGTACATTCTGACACGCGTCAAATACAACGCTGATACCTTCTTCGCTTGAGTTTTGAAGGCGTCGTATGGACAATTTCACTAATTTATCAATATACCATCGCTATAGAACAATATCCCTGACGATATTGTTATTGCAATAGCTGAGATTCATTGGTCACAGAAGATCTTGTACATGAGATGTGTCCAGGTTGGTGATGAGCGTTTTGAGGAAGGTCATTTCTTTACGTGCGTTTTCTAAAATAACTCGGGGGTCTTGAGAGGTGCAACGGAGACAGTTCGGGGCGAACACCATGGCCAGGTTGGCGGAGTCCATTTTCGTTTGACTCACCACTTCGGGGGCGGTAAATTGCTGTAGAAAACTAATCAAGTATGTGAGGACCTGGAACAAATTATTCTACTAATGACAGATGTTTTTTTGGAATAAACCTTTCCTTCTAAAATATACAATTATTATACGACTTTTCAGACGACAGAAGAACAGACTAAAATTTTAAAAAAATAATATAAAATTCCAATAAGTACTCTACATGATAAAACATCTTGAATCTCGGGGAAGGAGTGACGTTGCAATCAAGAAAAAGAGAATGAAAAGAATGCTAAGGGGAAAAAAAAAGAATAAAAACCAGCTTTGAAACTGTAATAGAAAAGGAAGGGAAATAAAGCAAAAGGAGTGAAAACCAAAGGAAAAATTGGGAAGTAGGGGAAACAAGGCTAAGGAGTAAAGGCCAAAAAAGAAAGATGAAGTAAAAGCTAAAAAAAGCAACCATTAATTGAATCATCTAACACAGAGAAAACTACTTGCGTTATGTGATTAGAGGATTACGACAAAAACTGGATACAGTGCTGCAGTTGTCATGGGTGGGCTCATGAAGCCTGTGCTGACATTCCAGAATGTTCAGACGCTTATATATGTGATCGGTGTCAGATGTTTTAAAAATGTCTGAGTGTCCGGTACTAGGTGCCACTTGCTGAGACTATGTTAATTTTCACCAAAGTTTAATTCATGTTTTTATACATGTTTATGCAGAAGTTGTATTTTTGTTTAATTACTTTGATTTTAAAATTTGTTGACTTGTCTTAGGCGTAAATAAAGATATATTATTCGAAATAGTTTTTTTAATATTTCCCAAAAAGCTTAAGGGTCCGCCACTAGGGGACTTCCCCCTAAAAGCCTATTTTTCCAATAAAAATAACCTATTATATTAACTTTATTTTATTATTAATAATATGACTACCTAACTATTATTAGCAATTAACCGGAAATAAAGACTGTATTCTTAGTCATAATGGAAGTTTCGTTGTGTATGCGCGTCCGCGGCCATGAATGTTATCTGCTCGTTTCCTACTTTTTGTACATAATAAAGACAAAAAAATCACAAATAATATTAGAGGTAAGTAGATATATACGTTTGAAAAGTATCTATATGATTTTACTATGGTAACGTGAATAATTTACGCAAATTATCTAAAGTTCTGAAGTATTTTTCAACTTATAAATATTATTTGATACATGAGAACGGGACGGCGACAATTTAGAACGTTTGCAATGTGACCGTTTGCAATAAGCACGATCGATTCAAACGTCGCAAGTTAGTTAGGACCGTTGTGTGCATATTTTAAATTTTTATCACGCATCAATGACTGTTAAGAATTCCTTTACATAATATACGAGACGCGCAGAACAAACATATATAACACGTTTATTTGTTACGAGTAACATAAATTTGTAATCCAATGACGGTTCTGCGAGCAATGATTAAACGCGTGGTGAATTAAAGTGGTAATGTATTATTGTGCCACAGTTTGGACGTTTGCGCAAGTTGCCAGTGCGTGCCCGTCTTTAATTTGGTAATCCGTTTGACCACTTACCTACTGACCAATGTTCGTACATAACGTGGTATAGTATAGTTCTTTGACTATGTGTCATAACATAAAACCAGTTATACAATGAAACCGATATGTAAGTGTGGTTCCTTAACATTATCTTTAAAACTTTGTTAGTCTTACAGATATGCATAATGTATGTATGTACATCATTACAAAGTTTCGTTATGAATTTTTTCAATAACATATTTTCATTAATTTGATGAGCTACGGATGTTTCGATTTCAAACGAGAACTAATTTGGTTTTGAAGAGTATCATTATTAAATAATTTGTAATATGTACGTATAGGTAATATGCATAACTGATTAGGACGTTGACTCGAAAAAAATGTAACATTGTTTATCACAACGTGTCTGTCGAAATTGGAATCTGGTTTAAATTTAAATTTATACAAATTCAGATATTTAATATATTTTTGGAATGGAATACTTAATTTCACATCTCTTTGTTCGAGGATTTGGTCATTTGTTTTATACCAATATGTATAATAGACGTGATATTTTGTGCTGTACATTAATAAAAACGATATCCATAGTGAATACCTATTTTGTAGTAATAACAACTGAAAATACGTATGTACATATGTAATCTCCACATCCGCGATAAGATTATTAGTGTCTAATAAAGGCAACAGATTCGTTATATTTTCTTCACGGCCATTATTAACAACAAATGGAGTTTAATATAAAATTCGATACTAGTTAGCGGCGAGACGTCTGGAAAGTTCTGTTAAGTAAAAAGATAAGCCAGACATTGAAAACTGCGCTCGTGACTTTCGTCCGCCAGGAGCAAGTTGTGGAATATATCTTTCTTTACCCTTCATGTTATTCTTATGCAAGACTTCCTCAGCTTAGTCACTCGAGTATCAAAGGTTGACCTATAATCATCATCATCATCAGCCTATCTCAGTCCACTGCTGGACATCGGCCTCCTCCAACGAGCGCTATCGCGTTCTGTCCTCGGCTTGTCGTATTCAGCTTCTGCCTGTGGCCTTTCGCAAAACGTCACCCCACCGGGCCGGAGGGCGTCCTACACTACGTTTGCCGAGCCGCGGTTTCCACCCCAGAACTGGCCTACTCTACCGGTTGTCGGTTCTTCGGCAGATATGCCCAGCCCATTGCCACTTCAGCGAGCTAATCCTTTGAGCTATGTCGGTGGCTTTGGTTCTCTGTCGGATAGTATCATTAGAAATTTCAATATAGAAAAATCCAATAGTGTTCGATCTGCGCATTGAACCCAGAACCTCTGGATCACCAGTCGCGCCTGCAATCAAATCGACCGACGAAATAGTTAAGCTATTATGGTTTTTATCATATTTATAACAAATTGAACTCTTCCAGGATTTCCCTCAAACCACAGTTAAGACCATTAAACGTATAGAACAGAATCCTTTTGTGCTGGGCGTTGCGTTCTTCAGAAACGGTGAGATAATTACCTATTAGTTACTAAGATTGTAGACGATAGAAGAAAAACACGTGAAGATCTTCCCTGTAATCTTGATATCATTACAAAAGTAATATATGATAGAAATAACTGTACATATAAATATGATTTAAATAATTTCATCTGTCAGTCAGTCGTATGTTAGCATGTTAGCTGTAAATACTCTGTCGTGACATTTTTAAATGAGAATTGCTCGTTTCGTACACAAAACTACAAGTTAAAACTATATCCAGTTAAAACCTACCTTATAATACAATGTTCCTTTCCAAATGCTTAATAAGCATATCTATTGATAGCTGAAGGGATATTAAAATCACAGACGTTTCCATGGAAAGTTCTAGAATAATAAGTCCTTATACACGAATACTTATGAATAATATTCTTATCTTTTGCTAGGAAGTTTTCCTTTGTGAAACAAATGTATAAATTATACTCAGAACTCGCTCACTATGTTATTCAAATCATCGTCTGATTTATTTACGCTCAATGGAAATTGTTGGTACCTACATTGGGCTAAGTATTTTTTCTTGTATGAGATTCTTCGAGAACATTCCAGATGATTCTCTTTAAGTCTGGTTATTCGAACTCTATTAGATTAATACAGGAATAGAATAATTATAGAAAATGATAATAATCATTAAATAACAAATGTTTAAGGAATTTAATATAATTATATCCAAACCAATGTATTATCATTTTATTAAAATTTAACATAAAGTACTTTGCGCATACCACTAGTACGAACATAAATTACCAATATATAATATATCGCTGGGCCCAAATCCATGGCGCGCACCTCTCTACAAAAGTGCGTTTTAAGTTTAAATATCACTTGCTAACAGTGAAGGAAAACATCACGAGGAAACCTGCACACTTTAGAATTTACAAAAAAAAATCTAAGGTGTGTGAAGTCTGCAAACCCGCACTTGGCCAGCATGGCAAACTACGACCTTAACCCTCTCAATATGAGAGGAAACCCATATTCCAACAGTGGAATGACAAATGGGTCGATTATTATTATATATTTTACATAAAAGATGTCTAGCATGTTTGATAGAAACTAAGTAGTCAAATATCATGTTCATTCTAATGAACATTCATGAAAATGAGCAACATGATAACATTCTAAATGAGTAATTGAACAGATGAGCCAGATTGAGCCACAAACGAATTTAAATGTAGCATTGTATACTATTTAAAATATTTAATAAGTAGCACAAACATTTGTGCGATGGGAGCTTGAATAGTGTAAATCTAGAATAGTAGCAAAAAGGTTCAGGATGAATATAGGGTAGTTAGTTTTGCATAAGGTTATTTTTTGGGATTCAGTGCTACTGTACTGTTTTCAAATAGATGATATGAACGTCACCTCAGCAGGTAGATGTGGTTATATCTAGCCAACGTATGTAAGACAGTGGGAGATGAGGATAAAGGGTGAAGTCGGAGTGGTTAGTAGTAGCACAAGTGGTGCGGTGTCACCTTGGGGATGCTCGAGTTTGTGGAGGAATTGTTGGATTCCAAACAGGCAGCTGGCCTCGCGTAATTTCCGATCGTCGCCGTATTCGCTGATGAGGCAGCAGTACTTATTCATGCGTTCCTGGTTGAAGTGCGACGTCTCGCGTGGGTCGCGCATGTCCGGCGTGAACAATGAGTGCTCACATATGGCCTGGACCAACGAGCGCAGGAACCAGTCCTCGTGCGCCGAAACGCCCAAGTTGTCCTGCAAAATTATAACATACACCTAGACATCAATCAATGCCACAATTACTACATTTAAATCCTCAACTTACAACAATGATTTATAACTGTTTATTTGTGTGTTTTTACAGACAACGTCAGCAGTATACTTTCATTATGTTTAGTATATGTGAACTGTGAAAGTATTATGCAAATATATACCATGGAGCTCTAGTAAGGTCATATGTTGATTCATTGACGTCAGAGAGTCCAGGTGTTGTTATGCACAATGTAAATCGTTTTGAGTCAGGGGCACCCTGGGACATTGGATTAGCAATGTCACTAACAATAAATAATTCATCTCTATGCAATTGAGGAACCTTATGAAATTTTAATGTCGAAATCATTTAAATAAATCAACACTACTAGACATTTACAGTGAAAACCATCAATGTTCAGGGCTCCATTACAGTGTTTTGTGTCCAATGAATTTGGAGCAAAGGTATTACTTATATGATCAAATATTACATATTTATAGACATTCACCCGTCTACTAAAATCGCTCAGAAAATGTTGCTAAAACAAGCTTACTTTTGTTACGGACTTTGTACTCATTTCAGCCAGTTTGGTGACAGGAATAATAACATTAACCCATTCGAGAACAAGTACACACACATTATATTGTATTCTTTAATAATGAAAGCAAAATAAAGATTATGTGTTAGCGAACTATTCTTGAAATGTTTATAAATTTTTTTATGATGTATTTTCATTTTATCTATACTTTGCACACATAGTGTTCAATCCACTCCTCGCAATGAAAAATATCCAAGGGCCAAACTGCACACCCTGTGTGCAATGATCTTATTTATGTGAATTCACACTTACAAATTGGGTGAGTTCCATAGAAAACATGTTTTTTTTTATTAAAAATGGACAATATTTAAAAAATCCTTGCCTGTTGACTGTGTTCGAATAAAAACGTCGTTAAGTTTTGATTGGAATCCAGATAGTTTGAACCTATACATTTATAGGTATATTATTGTCATTACTGTTGCCTCGAGAAACGTAAAATACGCGCTCACAATTTGCTACCAGAGACATTTAATTCATATTTATATTGTTTATGAACAGTATTTGTTGACTTTTCCCTAATTGTAATTTAAGTGTGTCTGTCTTATGCATGTATTGCCTTTTATAACAGGAGACAATGTATAAAACATGGACTATACTGAAATACTCGCCGCTACAAGACAATGTCAGAGACTTTCAGTAAGGAAGAAACAACACAACAGAAGAAAATACTGATAATTACCTGTACCCATCCACGGATGCAGTCACAGCTCTCGTCCGCGTCCATGAGTTGCAGCAGCTTGGCCTGTATCTCGACAGGTGTGAGAATGCGTTTGGCTTCGTCGCACGTTGCCTCGCCCTCCAAAAATTGCATCTTGTTCTCAACCACCCACTTCTCCACCTGGTGGGGGAACAAACATTCAATATCTCAATTTATCTTTTTCTAACATAGAAATACAGGAATAAGGTAGGAAAAGTATCTTCATAGCATTCATACAGTATATTATTTAGTTTAAATATTAATTAGAATAGACATGACACTTTTCGTATCTAAATATTGAACATAAATACATTCAATAATCTATTTTAACACTTCCAAATATAAATCATACACTGGCTATCAATTGAAAAGTATGCAGTAGCTACAAGATTTTTGTCTGGTCCAAACTTACAACAGGATGTGTATTTATGTTTCAATACAGCAAATTCACAATTAGATTGACATGTTAGCAATGAAACATTCATATGTTCTATTTCAAAATGTTTTAGACATAATGGTGTCACTTACTTGATCCTCATTCATCCACTGCTTCAACTGAAGTCCGGATTCCTGCCACTTTGTCTTTACAAAACTAGGACCCATGCTTTCCTTCAAATCTTTCAATATGGCCTTCAATATCAAGTGACCATGATTGGCAGATATAACATGCTCACAGAGCTTCAGTATCTCTACTAATGTGATATGCTGAAACAAAATTGAGCAAAATATTAATATGTTCTATATGTGTCTATAGAACATCAGCTTGTATGAATTTGAAAACTCTTTAAGTACACATTGAATACTGTTAAGTCCAAAAATATGTATTTCAAAATGCTGAAATTGTGTGCAATTATCTTAAATTATGATGACATTTTAAACACGATTCTTAGGTCAATCTAGCCTTGCAGTGAAGGTTTTGTAAGCCTTTATAGAGCTATTATATGCATCCACATGTATTGATTGTCCTTACTATCTTCTTCTTTACTATTATCAATGAATATTATCCTTTTTTTAGCGGGCGTCCATTAATTACGTTAATCGTTCAAGGGGGGGAAGGGATCGAGTCGCATCTCAGCTAATTTTACTTTTGCGGAGAGAGGGAGGGAGTCTCGGCAAATATGTGATTTTTTTATTATTTTTTATTTTTGTTTATTTTTTACTGTAATTCTAGTCTACTTACTCAATCAATTTTTTTTTTTGGAATATTCTGATACTTTTATGAGGTACAATCGTGGATAAAAATCTCGTGATATTGAAGGGGGAGGGTTTGAAAATTTCACTAGGGAGAGCGAGTGTCCTCTAACATCATCTCAAGTAATTAATGGACATCCCCTTATCACTATCACTAAAAGAGTGAAACTAGTGCATATGACTGCTAAACCAGGGGTCGGGTGTTTGATTCCGGGGCAAACTGAGGCAAATGTTTGTGTAATAAGCACATGTATTTGTTCTTTGTATGGGTGTATCTACATAAATGTATATTTAAACATTACTTTACGCTTGTAATCCCCGAAAGAGTAGCCAGAAATGTGTAGTATACTTATACATATCACCAGTTACGTTTACGACCCACGGAATAAGTGGTGAGCCTATTGTGATACACCGGGCACAGACACAGGCTCCAGGTCACTACTAGAATTTCTAAATTACAAATTCTACATTAGAAAGATCTAATAGTACCCCACCCGGGATTTAAACCCCAGACCTCCGGATCGGCTGCCGCGTATACAACAACTCGACTAATCAGGCAGTCAAGTGTATATGTACCTTAGTTTCGATATGTGGCGCTATGAATTTGCCGAAGTACTCGTACAGCATCGGTATATCGATGTACAAGTCGGGCGCAAACTCTAGCAGCTCGGCGAGCCCGGCGGCGTAGTTCTCCGCCGATATAACTCCGGTCGTCACTAAATGGTGCATCGTTTTGGCGATTTTTAACACCTCCTTTGCCGCTCTAAGGAAAATCACCCATATATTAATATAATTTATTAAATGCCATAAATCATTATAAAGTGTTTCTAAAAGCCTTTAAATAACATAAAATAACTAATATTTTTTGGGGCTGTATATACAAAATACTAGCAATGTTATGTAGTGCATGAACTGAAGAATATTGGATATAGAGTAAGTAGAGAATTAACACGGTTGTAAGCTATGTTGAAACAAGGTAGTTACTTTTCGAGCACGACGTTGAGTATTTCTGTGACGAGAGCAGCGTGGTACTGTGCCGGGAACAGTTGTTTGATTTCGGCCACAATGTCGTCAAGATCATGTACCATGAGGAACAAGTCGATGGTGGATTTGACGGACTTCTTTTTTGATTCTGGGAGGGGCTCCTGAGCGACTGGTACGACGATAGCGGGCGGAGCTGCGGGCGCAGCAGGTACAGCCTCGGGCGTGGCGGGACCGGCTCGCGAGCCTGAACTAGAGCGCGGCACGCCAATGGAGCCCGAGCGGCTGCCACCACCGCTGCCGCTATCTGTTCATAAAGTATCGTTATCAAATACACACAGTTTAATACACAAATGTTTAACGTAAACTTAACTGGTGAAATATTATTAATAGGAGTATACTACACTCATCTGCCTACGAATTCGGGAATTACAGGCGTGATGTTATGTTCTTTTATGAAATTTAAATTTTATGAAAAAAAAATAGAATTCAATTAATTTATAAGGGCAGAATACTAATAGGTTACTCCTTCCTTGTTAAATAATACTAAACATAACAACTGATAATGACTAGGCCAATAAAAAAGTAGATTTTGTTCAGTTTATTTGTGTTTTTTTCCCGTTAATTCTCAGCAATTAACATATTATAAAAGAATGTAGCAGATACAAATATGCTGTTAATGTTGCTAATACATATCGTATGTGACTACTGTAAGACTCGCTCGTTTCATTTTCTAAATATGGATTTTCAAGTTATTAAAATTTTGTTTTTATTCTAAGGATTAATAGACGTCTGTTAGATTGGCACTTATAAGAACGTTACAAGGCACTTATAATTTTTTGATACCGCCACCAATTATAAAAACATGTACACGTTAGTAATAAAATTCAAGCGTTATGTAACATGATATATAACTCACTGAAGTCTCCGCGCGAATTGAAAGTCGACCTCTCGATTGACTTCGAATGGTGATAGCTGGGAGTTAAGTCCTTGTTTGCTAAAAAATGAAACCAGTTTTTTTATTTATATATATCACACATGCATGTATACCAATGCTAAATGTAAAATAAAAAGACAATCAAACACTACTACTAACTACTGTGCAACAACATCGAGTAATAATAACGTTTGGGATTCATTTATTCAACTATTGATAAGCAAAAACTAACAAGTACAATATCCATACAACAACATACAACAACAGTATACAACACAGAAATATTCTACAATACATTTAATTTCGGTCATATTGCATAATGGTTGCTTGTTATGAAGAACAAGGTGAAAAGAAACAGAGGTGGTTCTAATTTCGTTTACTTGATAAATGTTCGAGTTTTAACAAATATTATTTATTATTTGGATACAGGGTGACGTTCGCTGGCGAGTGACAATAATAATACATAGTGATCCACGGGTCTAAGCGAGCCGGCACCGACGGCCTGCCACTCCCGCCCCGCGCCGCACCGTCATTGCAATGACAACGCTCGGTAAACAAAGGATGATACTGACTTCTGAGCGACGTGGGATCCGCCTGCACATTTTCAAGTACACTGTACATGTTCTTGGTGAGGCTTATCATAGAGTTGCTGGCCGCCTGCGCGGTGTTCTTCGTGCCCGAACCGTGATTCCAGCCGGAGTTCTGTGGCGCCAACTTGATGTTGTTGAGGTTCTGACAAACAAATCATTTACGTTAGCATTTCTTATTCTAATATTCTTTTTACTGTACTGTAATGTGTATTTACAAAAAATGTTCATCAATATAAAAAACAGTTTTTTTTTTGCTTTCCGTCTTATATGTTAACAGTAAATCTTTATTTCGTGGCGTTGAAAGTAAAATCGTTGCTGACGAATTTACTTTTCGAGTGTATTTGAAGTGGACTAGCCACTATATTTTTTTGTTAGGATGTTTTGTAGTATATGGTCTGGTGGTACCTTTTGCGCGACAGCCTTGAGTTTGCTAGTGTCGACGGTGTAGCTGGTGCGCTGGGGCTTCCAGTTGTTAGTGGGATCGATAAAGATATTGCCAGCGGGCTGCCCACGGCGGCCGTCGCCGCGCTTGCCGCGCCCTCCTTCTTCGCGCCGGAACCCGCTCATCGGGCAAGAGTTCATCAACTGCAACAACAAACATGCAACACATTTAATTACTCTGTATTTGAACCATTTCACCACTTCATACAGCTAGAAAGGTGTATCACACAATTTTCATTGAAATGCAAAATGGAAGTTGTGACGACCAGGCGCAGATAGTAAGGTCCTTTTCGCAATAGACATACCTATTATGCGGTAAATATGGGCTAGACCTAATAATTTCTTTACCACGGGTTACGGGTTAGGTCCATAAAAGAAACAGGAACACCAATTATAATTGTCGGCTATCAATGTCAGGCATACGAAGATTTACTTCCTTTTATTAGTTTTTTCTTAACAGAAACTAATTCATAGTTCCTAAGTGCAGATCGCCTAAAAAATCAGGGCGCGACTGTTGCCTCGCGAACCCGAAATAGAAATAGCGGGTCAAACGGTTCTAGTATTGCCATCAATTGAAAAACAAAAGTAGTGGGACAATTCCAAAAAGATTTAAAGTTCGCTTGACGTCGATGTGACACGTATCGGCAATGTAGTTTGACTACAATCTCACCGACCCATCAAGCCTCTCGCAGGTAAACGAAATGTAATCTAGCTAGACTAGCACACTTGCCTAAACAGTGCCTTTACATTTATATATATATTAATATTATTACATTCACCATTGTGGGGGGAGGGGTTTGCCAGTTAATGATTATGGATACTAAGGCGAGTACATAACACGCACAAAATACTACCTACACTTTATATTCCCTTATAGAAGTTTCATAATATTAATTGGATGTAACAGGACATTCAAAATAATTCAAAAGACAAACATTACGTTCCAAAGACAGCACTAATGTACTGAGTAATGTTTTCTCTCGTTATGAAACTACCTCGAGTGAGCCAATAGGATCATCGGTAGCCGCTTCGTCTACTAATGGCAATGATTATTTCATCTAACAACGTGCACATCGCTGTACGAATTTGCCGACTTCAGTTTTATTTTTAATGCAAGCACCTTACCTAAAGCTTGTTCGTCTGAACAAATTTATCTACATTACTCATGCCTCGTAGTGTTTCAATGGCATCACACATCGACGATCTGCACAGGTCGTCATCCATTTTATCTGATAAATAATTATTTTCCCTAAGCAATTAACGATATATGTATAAAGAAAGTACTATAAAGGAATAAATTATAAAAAAAAAAAATCAATGGCTGGCGACTCGGCGGTACGACAGACCTACGTCAAATTCGTCAGATATAGCACCTGTAAAATGGCTGAGTAAGCATGGACGCGAACTATAAACGTCAATAATATGCTTATCTTCAAGTGTACGGCGATTGAATGCGTTGCACACACTGACCTCTATATGGCGCTGCTGCTGCTCAGCTTCCTTCTGGATCTGGTCCATCATCTTAGGCTGCGAGTCCACTACGACGCTCTTCACCACCCACTTGCGGGCGCGAAGCTCGATCACGTCCTTCAGCATGAAGCGCACGCGGCTACTAATCTTATTGGACTTCTTGTCCACGATGCTTTGCATCTTCTTGAAAACGCTCTCCAGCTCCTGGTTCACCTCACTCTCCACTTGCTCACCGATGGTGGTCAGCAACTTGCACAAGCACTCCAACTTCTCCTCCTCGAGTTTCTCGATGAGATAGTTCATGCAGTATACCATGATCTTGGACGTCAACATCTTCAGCTTGTATAGCTCGCCTGAAACGTGCCCAAACATTTGTAATACAAACTTGGCACCCACTGTTACGCCGGCTACACGTTTTTTGACTGTCCAAATTTACCTAATTTTATCACAGAGCAGATAAATGAAAAATTAAACAAATTAAATATTTTACGTTCATAACTAGGAATTTCAAATTAGAGACATCCAATAGTATCTGCCATGGGCATCGAACCCAGGACCTCCCGCTCAGCAGTCGCTCTTGCACCCACAAGACCAACAAGGTCATAGTTAGGCTTTTTAGATGTTATTTGACATATATTATTTCCACGTCATATCCACGGAAGTATGATTTTAAGCAATGAAATGTTCCAAAATGAAAAAAATGTCTAAGCGGGCAAACAAAAGATATATTTAAGCAAACAAAGACGACTACAGTTGAATAGAAGATTACTTCGCTACGACATGCAAGAGATATGAGTGAAAATGTTGCTTTTAACTAATGACGATAACGTAACGAACAACTCGGGCTGCGGCTTCAATATTCAAAATATGGTACAAAAAGCCGCTAATATCGGCAGTGTCGCTCGTTATCTAAACAGATTCCATAAGTGTATTAGTACGATTAGAGAGCACGTGCGCAGTGATGCAACGCGGCGAGTGCACGCGTTGCGCAACGGCCGAGCCTCTGCCCCCTAACCCCGTTGAACTAAGTCTCGAGGTCTCGATTCGTATCAGCGATTTGCTGCAAACATAACCATTTATTGGATACTCGTGTACAGCGTACTGAGCGAAGTACGATACTGCGCTCAAACAGCTCGCACGCGAGGGCCACGCGAGCTGTGTACCAATTTTATTAAGTCGCGTTCGTACAAAAGCGGTAGCAGGTCGCCGGAGCGCAACACGTTTGGGCAATTGCCGTTAAATAGATGAATTATTAAAGAGAACTGAAAGTGACCGCGGAGAGGTGGCAGGCTGCGGCCGCGTTGCTAACGACACGCAGAAATGAAAGGGATATTATTTTGTCCTCCTTAAGTTTCTTAGTCGGCGCCCATTTACACACACGCCAGCAGCCAGTGTTCGCATATGCTTCGCAACGCAACGCACCAAGGGTTCGTGTCATTGTAATTAACCTTGTAGCGCTTTTTGCGATAAACTCCCGAGTTAATTTGTACATAGGTTGCGACGGTCGCAGCGCAACGGACTAATCCATCCACACACATACACAGTTAAGTACAATGCATCCTCAAGGGAGAAAATGGCACAAAATAAATATTTTTTTCGATACACGCCAAGATGCAATACAAAAATATTATGTTACTGAATAAAACTGGACAAATAAATACAACATTATCACTAGTGAACAGCGGTATGCGGCACGAGAATGATGGAGCGGGTGAACGGTCGGACGACGGATGCAGGTGGAAAAGCATCACTCACCTATAAACCGGACATTGCCAACTGATCTCATTCTCACTCTTCTGTTCTCTTCCTCCAACAAGAGTTGGAGCTCCTTTTTCTTGGCCTGAAAGAAAAATAATCATTTAATAAATCATGGCACATAAACTGTATCAAAGCCATTAAGAATCAAAAGCGCTAATGAATACAAGTCGTATAACTTCTATTCACATCCCCAACGCTAAAACAATTTCACACTGCACCACACTACCCAACTAGACGCTAAGCTTTGCCCTCCACTGTTATCAACGCAGTACTTTGGAACCGAGTATATCTCTTGTTTCCCTGACGAACACATATAGATGTTGGAATGGCACGGTTGAAATTGTGATCAAGCGCTTTACGACAAAACGTTCACTTGAACGCTTTGGTACATGCAGACATGTAGCGCACCCACCTGATCGGTACACTCGGCGATCTCCTTCTCCAGCTTGAGCACCTGCTCGTCCACCTTGTCCGTGACGAACTGGTTCTGGCAGCGGCTGATGATGAGCGCTCTGAAGTTCACGCACTGATCGGGCGCGTTGTTAGCCGGCACCTGTACACGACAATACCATATGGATTCCCTAAGATGTGTTGGTTTTTAAAAGCAACTTAGTAAACTGATCTGCAATTCCGAGTGTTGCGACAGAAACTTGACAGCGATAGACAATTGCATCGACCCTCGAAGATTTTGTACAATATTTTGCAAAATATGCGTTTGGCAAAATATAATTTATGTCATAGAAACTCTCTGAAGCTCTGAGAGCCGGCGTAATAATATGATAATAAGAAAAATCATTATTATTGTATTCTCTCAGGGGTGAGTTTCTATAAGTACGACGACCATTGTCCCTGTAGCTCGTGACCAGAATAAGATCTACGGTATCTCCTGCCTGCCGTAAGTGGCGACTAAAAGGAGGGTTACAGAGTTGTTTAAGTAGCGATCCCGGGAAGGACGAC